>JANBPK010000715.1:107017-138327 GCA_027579435.1 Candolleomyces eurysporus | reverse complement strand
TTATGACTAGTCTTTGTCTTGCTTTGCACTAATTGTTCAGCCTCTCGTTGACATTCTCCAGTCAATCTTAGCCAGGTCTATAGATCAACTGAACGTCGAGCACAGTATCCTCATCTCACGCAAATGACTGGATGCCGTGAATTCAGAGTGTTCCCACTGCCATCACCACTCCCACCGGAGCGGTGCTGATGTTCTATGAGCTTTCTATCGATCATTATGAAGGATGGTGTGGGCATTACACCAGGACATTGCAGAAGACAGGCGCATGAATACCGGAGGTTTACGGTACTTGGTCTGTAGATGATGGTGATCCATTTGCCCCTGAGCCTGACATGGACCATGTAACGAACGAGCCTGGTGATGATGCTGTGTAGTTGATCTAGAATATGGAATCGGATGCATCTACTTGTATGAGGAAAAGGGAAAAAAAAAAACGTAAAGACTCGGTCGCCGTGCCGCATGGCAGCGGCCCACACCCCAAAGTTGATGATTACTGCACAGCCACAAGTTTCTTTCGAGCGGTCCGGCGGCCGGACCTGAACGTTCGAACGTAAACTTAGGCTTCCGTGACTGTGTTTCTAGAGTATCGCACTAATAGTAAGCACGGCACAATGCCGGCCGACGCAAAACCCATAATGACCAGTAAAAGACCCTTTAACGACGTGAGTGGTCATGAAGGGGCAAATTGTCTGGGGCAAAGGCTCACGAAATAGGATAGCAGCCAAGATTAGAGGCAAAGCACGAGTTCAGGGGAAATGTCTGGCGTTTATGTTCGCGAGTCAAGGGCGGGACCGATTTAAAGGCCGCTTTGACTCCGCAATCTAATAGGTTACCCTCTCCCTCAGCCTGTTGCTGTGCATTTCAGTCTCTTACGACCATGTCTATGAGCACCGTCAGCCCAGTCAGTACGTGTAGAACCACTGATAACAAGTGAAACTGACCCTTTCTCAGGAGAAGCAGGCGCTCGTGGCGATGCTAATTGCGCCTATCATCAACCAGACAGTCAGCGTCGAGCTCCTTGCCACTCTATGCTGTGTATCTCGCGCATGTGCCACACTCGCCCGGAAACACCTCTACAGGGAGCTCGAGCTGATCGACAATCCACTCTACGACTCGCCATTCTTTCCGGGCCAGAAGCTAAGTTTCGATTCTCGAGAAAAGCGTCGACGCACCATATACACAAATAACCACTTGTGGCCCTATATTCGAGCTTTGACCCTGTCCATCGACCAAAAATTCGATGCAGATCGATCTTACGCGATTCCATTCACCGAAATATTGGAGCAAGTCAAAGTCCCCAATGTAGACCATATCTTCCTTCAGATCGGTCGCAACAACCTCGGCCCTTCGGGACACTTTCGAATCGTTAACCCACTGCGAGGAATCCTTGAAGGATTTTTGTCTTCGCCTTCAATGAGATCTTTCTCCATGGATTTGTACACAACCTACTCATCAAATGACCCGTTTCCGGGATGGATCTTCAGGAATCTCTCGGATACGGTGAAGGATGTCGAGTTGGCAGTTCGCTGGCCTGGTTGGGCGGACAACAAAGACTTCCGGATCCCATCTAGTGCCCCTCCCTCTGATTCAGGTCCCAAACGTACCTTAGAGAGCTTTTCACTCATTGTTCGAAGCAACGATGAATCCATGGCCCACTGCCTCGCTATTCTCTCAGGTTTATGCTTCAACTTTTCCTTCTCAAGGATGAAGGAGTTGAAGATCACACATATCGATAAGGACGCTGGGATGTGGATCTTACCAGGCCTGTCAGCGGAAACCCTCGAGGAGCTGACTATTCTTAGCTTTCCAAGTGAGTAATTCCCATTGTGACTGTCAAAGCCGAAAGTGCCGACTCCCTGACCTTGTTGGGATTAGATCGCGATCCGTTTTTATCAAACAACCACTTCTCCGCATATCACAACCTCCGAAGCCTATCCATCCAGCTCTCCTTTGACTCGACGCAGAACTACAACACCTGCCAATCCCTCATCGACCTCTTCAGCCAACCGCTCCCCATCACCCTGCACCATGTATCAATCACCGTCGGTCTTGGCAAATTTCGAGGAAAACACGACGTCCCACAATTATTTGACGCTCACTCACCCGAATTTGTCGATATGGGATGCTGGAGAGAGTTCAGCAAAATCATAGCGGAGTCCCACCCCTCTATTCGTGGTCTTGCCATACACTTGACCTGGACAGTCGAGATACCGACAACTTGGAGTATGATTCGCGACGACATCGGGAAGGAGAAGGCTGCGATCCGCTGGTCAACTCTCGCTTCCGTGTACCGGGAAATTTATAGAGAGCAGTTAATCGAGGAGATGGACCGGAGCTACGATGCTGAGGAGATCGCAAAGTGGAAGGAGGCTGTTCAGGTTCTCATCGTCAAGTGGAAAGGACTCTTTTGGAGGGTTCAGCGTAGATGTAATCTGGATGTTCACGTCAAGATACGACAAGAGAGGCTCGAGGAGTGAGAGGGGTCATGTCACCATATTGAAAGTCGAAGTAGGGATAACGATGTACTATTAGTGTGACTCGTTTCGAATTTGTCATAACGCTAGCGACGTGTGTGGATGACAGGTCATTGTCGCACTCTCATAATGAACGAACAAACAATGGACTAGAAGCTAGAGCGGCGTGCAACGCGCATCTTCATTTATGGCAGGAGTGAATTGGCCAGTGGCCACGTCTTATATCGAGAACCTTTATCTCAACACCAAGCTCGTGATAAGTATGGCATGAGAGACGGATCGTTGATCGTGAAGACAAACAACCTAGATATATCTATATTCGTAACAATGGTACAAAGACATCTTGTAAGCGGCCAATTTAAGTGCAACGGTAGATCCGTAGGTCCATCATCGTGTGCTTTATCTGTGGTATCCTAAACTGAAGATCAGATTACATCTTGCACGACCTTGAACGAGCCAAGAGAGCCCTTTCTATTTCCCAATGGGAATGCAAATATCCTCTTCGGGTCGTCGGGAACGGTACTCAAACTTAAAGTGGTACGCATCTCGACGGACCAGGTCAAACGGATGGCAAGAGGCTCAAATGTGGGACTCCGCGATGGTTTGGCTCAAATTCTCCAGCAACCCGTACACAAAGTTGGCTGAGCCGGCGTCAAACCATTGTGGGATGTTGTGATGTCCACCAAGTTCACCGAGGTCAATGATAGTTGATAAACTTTGCAAGGTGCTAGAGAATAATCCCCTAGAAGGATCAAAAATGAATTCGCATATGCAGTCCAATGCGTTGAAGACGGTTTGGAAGGAAACGCCTCTCATGTTGCAATATGCAGAAGTGGTCATTCCGTGAGACGAAATCGCTACCTGGGAGAATTGGATCCCGCACATGCCGGCTCGTGAACCGTTAAAGGCGCTTGGCCTGGTCACCTTGCTTCGCTCTTGTTTCGAATAGTTTCTGGATTTTCTTTCTCCATGCCACATTTGTATTGAAACTGACTCGTATAGAACACGATGCAAAGCAAAAAGAGCTGCGATGCCCGAAAGAAGCGAGATTTACAGAATACAAGACTATAAGGACATCGTCCTTTCGTACACTGCCCACGGCCCAGAAAGCGAGATTCAGTCTTTCAAAACAACGTGACTCTCCTTCCCAATCTGCTGGGTCATCCCGCTCTACCTAGCAATCGACAAGGATTGATAATGAGCCAACAAATTCCCATCCGAACTTCCCTCCAACAAGGGTTTCAAGTTGTCCTCGTTTTTCACGGTCCTAAACCACGTCACATTAGTGATCAAGGATGAAACGGTGAAAACGGAAAAGGAGCAGTGTAAAAGTATTGACAGGAACGCCTTGGGGTCCAACCCCGCAAATGTTGAATGTTCCGAGTCTGCTGGTCTCAAAGCAGCTGCAAGCGCTTGAACGAGTTTTCTTCGACCAGTGGAGTTGAGAAGAAGGCCTCGTCCGTCGCCCCCGTAAGCAGCTTCGATTGCGGGAACGAGAGTCGTCCTTATTCCGCATTGAAATAACCGTAGACGTTCTGTACTGCATCTGCCTTCCATCTCTGGAGGGAGTCGGCCTCATGACTGATCGATGATCGGTCACCGGTCCATAAGCGCCGAGTGGCTTGCGCAGGCCGGACCGAGAAACTAGGCTGGTCCGTTCCGGCCAATCGTACATGGTGCCGTTGCCGAGGCGAACTTGCGTTCAACCACCACCGACGCCGACACTGACCTTGAATATTGAATCGTGGTCGTCTACTGTATGGCGTTTGGCCGGGCACCGATGCTCACAACAGCGACCTGTTCGCGGCCGACACCATGGGCTGACAACGTCTACCGCATCGCCGCACTATCCCACTGTCTTGCGGCTCATCCAGCCCCCACTGTCTCCTACCACTGACTTCCACCCTATTCCTCCGTACGCTGCCTTTGATTCTTCCTAAATTCGCTCCTTCGACCCTTTCTGTCTTCGTTGTAGACTGACATCTTCGTCCCTCCTTCCAGTCCTCTTTCGCTCGCTTCCATCCTCTGTTATTTCTTCCACTTCCTATCGTCATAACTCCCGACTGATCAACCTCTCTCTTCCCTCCTTTTACAGTTCCGATCAAACTAAGCGGTCTAAACATCTCCTTCGAAAAGTACCCGCTGGGGATGACTACGTCCTCATGTTCATGAACTCAACCCACGGCCTCCTACAAGGCACCTCTCAGCGCTTTACGATTCTACCCTCGTCGGGGTTTCTGATGAGCGCACCGATGGCGCCTATGGATAAGGCTGCTACGGTTGCGGTCGCGAGCGGGTTGAACCTGACAGTTTCTGTTGCACTGAAGTATTGGTAGTAGGCTCGGGGTTGCAGTGGGATCGGTAGGTTGTTGCACGGGTGTTGGTGGTGTAGAGACATGCGGTCTGGATCAATGTTCACTAAGGAGGGAGTGTCTTGGAGTTGCATAGAGTATGGCTCGTCCTATCAGGCTGTGGGTTTGTAGGATTTGGTGAAGGCGGGGAAGGATACGCTCGGTTCCGGATGTCCACCCATGCCTCCTTCACCAGCAACCGACCTGCATCCTTGTTCTCCTACTCAGACGTCTACTCTGTCTCAATTCTGGTACTTTTTCCTGCGCATACTCTCCCCACGAATCTGAGTCGGCTGTTGAGAACAAATCGTCTTTCTTTCGCGTCCTTCCCTTCTTCGAGCAAGAAATTTCGGGAGTTGACATCATTGGACTCCCAACCCGCTTTCCTTGACTACATAGTTTCTTGTTCCTCTCGATAATCTTTTTCATAAATTGCTTCCGAGTTCTGGGTTCGTTTCTTGATTCCCTATAATTTAGCTTTACGAATATATCTATGCATCCTTTCCTTTCGCTTATGCATCCCTCAGTGCACGTACCCCCCTCAGTGTAGGAAGAGAGGGCGGTGGGCGCTCAGGAGGATGCTAGCTTGGTGCCAGGGGAAACGGCGTGTCGTCGGAGGTAATGTCTTAGGCACCGTCGACCTCGACGACAGCCAGGATAGCGCTATTCACCGAAGATATCAATTTTGGAATTTAGACGCTAGCGCTCAAGGCAGTGCTCGGCCTTCACAGCACATCACCACGTGAACCTGGCCCTCCCAAAACGATCTCGCCCCCTTCGATTACTACTTCTACCATCGTCGTTCACGATCTCCCTCGAAATTCTTCGTATTGGTGATTAACTAGACATGGACTACAGAGGAGAGCAGCGTAGCAAATCTCGTAAGCGAGATCGAATCAAGGACTTCTTGAAGGATCCTTTCGGTTCTCGTACGGGTTCGCCCTCTCCTTCTCGCACCACCTCACATCCCGCAGTTGGGCCAGGCACCAGCTCTCAAGTTGACCACGACGTCGCCGTCCCCACACCGCCGGCCGAGAACGCTACTCGCAGCGAAATCCAAAGCGATCAGGACAACATCAATATAGCCATAGGTAGCCAGCCTCGTCAAGATCTTTCCAGCCAGGCAATCCAATCCACCTCTTCAGAGGTCATCCCAGCGCAGAACGAAGAAAATGCTTTTATACCCTCCATTTCCATCTCTGATCATGATGGTGCATTGCAGGTCTCGAGCCCGTTCCCTCCGAGCGGGCACTTGTCAAGTCCCCAAGGAGAAGGAGAGGCCCAGGAAACCACCACTCACGTCGAAAATCCGATCCGGGGCGATCCCTCGGATCTATTGTCTCCAGCTCGATCGAATATCCTTGCGATTGCGACATCGCACGCGGCCAACGAACCTCAGAAAAGTACCGCTCCCGTCGAACATCAGCCGGCGGGGCTCGCAGGCAAGATATACGAAGGCGTCAAGACCACACTGCGGAAGGTTGTCCAAGTATCGGATGCGTTCCCCCCACTGAAGAGCGTCGCTGCAGGACTGTTGGTCATTTGCGATACAATCGATGTAAGTGCTTTCTCCCACTAGATGGAATCTTCCGTACCAATCGATGAGTAGGGATATGGCGAAAACAAGGAGGAATTTAACGAACTTCTCAAGAGGGTGGAGGCGTTGTCGAAAATTATGGTCTCTTGTCCACCCGATGTGCCGCAAGAAGTGAAGGACCGTTTTGATGGATTGTCACGGTGAGAGCAGTTCGTTCATCTCGAGCGTCAACGTACTCACCCTGTGCTGGATTGCGCAGGACTCTGGAGGAGAAACAGAGGATAATACAAGCCAAGGTGGAACCGACCAGATCAGGGGTTGAACGCGCGATGTTCGCCGCGCAAGACAAGCAAGAGGTGCTGAAGCTTACGCAGGAGGTTAGATTTGCAATCGAGATAGCAATGGTGAGCCTCCTTCAGTCGTAGTCGTGATGGTAACTCACAACTGTCTAGTTCGATGCGATAATTGAGAATAGGGCTCAGACGTATCGGATCGTTAGTGGCGTCGACTGGTTGAAGGAACGATTGAACGGTGCGTCAGGTTTTGTAACATCAGTTTTTGCTTCTTACGGGCCTCGATAGTTATCGAGGACCACACCAAGACCATGCGCACTATCAAACACACCGTCGAGTTGCTGAAGAGATCCAGTGCGTTCATTTAACTTGTTCCTCATTAATCACGCCGCTCAACCAGGAAATCAGACACGCTCCAGAAACTAGGGAGAGTGGAAGGCGCAGAGTATAGCAACGCAAAACGAGGTCCCGGGTGCATCCCCGGGTCTCGGGTGTCGCTACTGTCCATGTTGCTCGTGTGGGCGACAGATCCGAGTTCTCCTCACCTGTTCTGGCTCAGCGGGCTCGCTGGGACCGGAAAGACGACTGTATCTAAGACCTTTTGCTCCCAGCTCAACAACAGGGGACTTCTGGGCGCAAGCTTCTTCTGTACTCTCAAGGAATCAGATAAGATGGATGTGTATCTGATCATCCCCACCCTTGCAAGGATTCTGGCAGAGAAACGACCTCAATTTGGCGATGCACTTGAAGAGACTCTCGAATCTGATGACAGCTGCAGAAATCCGACAGAGATGGAGTTGAAAGACCAGTACTTGAAACTCATCCTCCTGCCTGCCGAGAAGACCTTTGCTTCCGATGAGCTCCTTGTGCTTGGTGTAGATGCACTTGATGAGTGTGAGGACCAAGATGCTGTTAGACTCTTCATTGCAGCAATCGTGTCCCAGAAGCCGACCATAGCACTCAAGTTCTTCCTTACTAGCCGTCCCGAGATTTCTCTGCGGGAGTCCTTTGAATCATCTACCCACCATGGGTGGCTTCGGCTCCATGACATTGAAGCTGACATTGTCAGAGCTGATATACTGCTGTATCTGAATGACCGGTTCAAATCCATCTCATTGGTGTATAACTGCTATCAGGCAAACTGGCCACCTCCAGAGATTCAAACTATTGCCAATGTCTCAGGAACACTGTTTATCATTGCAGCCACCATGGTCACATATATTGGAACTTACTCAGGAAATCGCTTGAAGCGGTTCCAGGAACTTGGCCGACCATCTTCAAATGTCCAGCTTTCTGGCATTGAGGCCCTGTACAGCAGAATCTTGGCTGAGGCCTTCACAGATCTAGAACAAGAGGAGGCAGATATGATACAATCCTGCTTGTCACTGCTTCTCACAGCCCAGAAGCCTATTTCAGTGGACAACTATGCCAAATTGCTCAGCACAGATACTTTGGCAATTAGAGAAGCCTTCAAGTCACTTCATTCTGTTGTCCAAGTGCCTGAGGAAGGTTGTGATGACAGCCCAATCTCAGTCTTTCATGCATCTTTTGTTGACTACCTGACATCNAAAAAAGTGTCATGGTAAGCAATGGGCTATTGACAGATGCACTGCACATGCTATGACAGCTGAGTCATGCTTCACACTCATGAACTCTGGGCTATACTTTGGGATCTCAGGAGCCAAAACCTCATATCGGAGCAATGATCACCAGCCTACACCTTTGCAAATTGAATCCACACTAGCTTATACATGCACAGCTTGGGGAGATCATGTTCTCTATGCAGGAGTCACCAAGCCTTTGCAGCAGAAAATGCATGAGTTTGTGGAGACAAAGAAGATTTTGTATTGGGTGGAAGCTCTGAGTGCATTGAAAAATATCAACTATGCCTATAACATACTTTGGGAAATATCTAAGGCAAGTATATAATCAGGAAATCTGTGACATGAGAATTGACAATCTATTTAGAAATTAATATCAACTGAGCTTGGGCCTGTGCTGAACAATATTGGAGATTTTGTGCACAACTTTGCCATACCAATTGGGCATAGTGCTCCACATTTATACCTATCAGCACTACCATTCTATGCTGCAACAGAACAGCCAGTGCAGGCACTTTTAGGATTTTTGTCAATTCCAATTGTCCATCATAACTCTACTCAGAGACAAGTAGTATCAAAAATCCCAACCCAAGCTGAAGTAGTATCTGTTGCATTTTCTCCCAATGGCAAATACATTGTCACAGGGATGATGAATGGTGTTGTTGAACTGTGGAGTGCTCAGACAGGACAGCCAGCCTTAGAGCCAATGACTGGGCATAGCAACTGGGTAGCATCTGTTGCATTCTCTCCTGATGGCAAGTACATTGTCTCAGGCTCATTTGACAAGACTATCAGGTTGTGGGATGCTCAGACAGGACAACCAGCMTTKGAGCCAATGACAGGGCATAGCGACTATGTCATGTCCATTGCATTCTCTCCTGACGGCAAGTACATTGTCTCAGGCTCACAGGACAAGACCATCAGGCTGTGGCATGCTCACTCAGAACAGCCAGGCTTGGAGCCACCAACAGGTTATGGTGACTCACAGTCATTTTGTCCACAATTCCCATTTTTACACAATTATTCACCTGGGGCATTGACACTCAATGATGATGGTTGGATTCAGAATACCCAAGGAGATTTGTTGCTCTGGGCTCCATTCAATTGTCTGCCTGGCCTTCTTCAAAATCAGAATTGTCTCATTATTGGAAATATGCAGACCACCAAAGTTGAACTCACCAATGCAGTCTATCATGGTCCTGACTGGCTCAAGTAAGTCCCAAAATCTCTGCCTAGTTTTCTTCCATTCAAATTTTCCAAGATGTAGAGAAGCTTCCCCAAGTCATAATCAAACACACCAGCCTTGGCCCGTCACTGCTGTAAGTTTTCCCAAAGCCTCATGATTTTGTCTGGCAACTTATCATGCTTGACTCTCTATTCAGCACTCTCACTAGCCTGAGGATTGCTCTTTTGTTTAACTGTTATCCTGCCTTCTGTTTATGATATTCCTTGTATTCCTTGTATTCTACTCTGCTATATTTTTTTTTTTTGTAGATGACGTTGGTGTCAAAGCATTTGCACCCTTGTATTGCTGCATGCAGGGTGGCCCTCAAAACTCCTGCTTTCCTCTCTGTTGTTGTTGCACCGGTACCCAGCATTGCAAGCATGGACCTGTGGCTGTCTTTGGCTTTAGCTTGGAGATGTTTAGGTTAAACATAAGTAATAATGATGTGAGCATAAGGTAAAATGGAGGGGCAGACACAAGAACCATGCAAAATGCCTCAGCCCCTGCCATACACAGCATTAGCCACTTGCCACAGGTTTGAAGAAGATTTAGCAAAAGAAAAAGATAGACTCTTTTCATGGTCCTACAAAGCAAAATAAAAGTAGAGACTAATCACTATAAAGTTTGCAAAAGGGTTTGGTTGAGATGGCAAGTTTGCTAATGGTTCATGTAGTGACAAATGTTTATAGATAGGTATACATGACAACTATAATTATTACATGTCAGAGTAGCTAACTGTAATGAAAGGCTTGATATTCTGCTCGGTGATTCTGCGAGAAAGTAGTCCATTGAACAGAGGCAGCTCCTCATAGCCTATTGTACATTCTGCTTTCTGGCGGAGACAACCCAAAGTTTGTGGTGAGACCACATTCTTGTCGTCCAATAACACTTGGTTTCGAAACTCTTCCCATTGACTTGTCATTCTTTGATTGATTTCCTCCATCAGTATCCTATATGTCATGTTTTCAAGCTTTTTGGGGTTGGTCTCAGTCAGAGCATGTATGAGAGATTCCGTGAAGAGACCCCCTGCATGTGGCAGCTCAAACGCTTGGCCCAGATCAGACGTTGCTGCAAGCACGACATGAGAGGAGTTCTGAATGAAGATATCTGTCTCTTGAGAGGCCAAAACACCATTCTCCCCTCTTGTAGAAATCCCAATGGTCTTCAGTATGGCACGCTCTTCCAGCTTCCGCGGTAAAAAGTCGTGAGGGGGAAAAGTTGAAGGGGTTCTGCAGCGTTCATTAGATCCCGTTCCAAGAGAACCTGCATGACAAGTATCCATAATGAGAGTCTACAAGAGTTGAAGACAAGTCAGATTCTGACGAGATGAGACGATCTTTCTGAACACTCACAATGTTCTCGGTTTTTTNCGTTCGCGATGCGATCAACAATGTCCCGGATGGTGCTGTATTGAATGTAGGCCTTCTGAACGGCCTGCTGGTTCAAATATGGGTCCGGCTTTTCGGCGGCATCAAATGGAACCAGGTACGTTGTTATATCTTTGGATGTCACCTGCATGAAACTGTGAGTGGCGAAGTAAATCAGAATCGGGGCGTCCCGTTCAACAGATGGTTTCTGCAATAGAGCCTGTAGCTCCTTGAGAATTTGGTCCTTGGTCGCGTCCGCGTTGAACAATGTTACGATTTGATCCTGAGGCACCAACAGGGAGTCTGTAAGATAAGATTTGACCTTTTTCGCATCAGAGACGCACGATTCCAAGGGGGCGAACGAATCGGACTCGAAATTGTCGATCCCGACAATTATGGCATGCATGTCGTCTGCAGTCACTGAATTGAGCATCCAGTTAACGGTATACGAGCTCTGCGTCCTTGAGCTCGGCGGCCCTGAGCTCGACGGCCCGTCATTTTCATCCGTCGTCCCCTTTGTCGAGACACTTGAGCTCTTTTCCAGGAGGATCGGAGATTTCGCGTCGTCCCATTCCGGATTGGATGCCCACAGCAAGGTCCTTAATACGGCTAGCAGCGCTTCGAATACGAGCCAAAGCAGGGGCCCTTTAGAATCCGTCCTGGGACTAGACTGAACGACGCTGAAGCACCCAATGTACCCAACAATGGTCATGACCACACCAAACATGAGGGAGAGTTGACACATGCAGAGGAGGATAGTGGGGCTGATGGCAAATCGGGGTGGGGTGAACTCGAGAGTAGCAGGGGGGNTCTGCTTTCTCCGCATGGTCGGGGTTTGATGCCTTTTGTTGCGTTGAAGAGTAAGAGAATGAGGACCACGTTCCAAGGCCGGCTTTGATGGTTTGTTCGACAGTATCGCCCTCGAACCCGGAGTTCGACATTGTTCGTAAAACCGTCTTCGAACGCTGATTCGAATCCCAAAAGGATGGAATGCGTATCTTCTTACGCTTCATATACCTATCCGTCGCCATGAACCGGAGTCTACAGTATAGTTCATCTAGGAGCTGAAGCTGGTAGATGAATTGGGTAGTAATGGCTACTATGTCGGAGCCAGCGACTCTGATGATGGGGTATAGCCATGTTAGATGGAATGGTAGATTTGAAAGGGTGTGGGTGATCAGGAAGACATAGGGGAGAAGACCAAAACTACTGAGAAACATCGTGATACCAATCAAACGGATGTTCCACAGAAGAATATCCCGAGAAAGGGAATCAACGTTGACGGATTTGATGTGTTTTTTGGAGAGAATTCGCTGCAGTTTGTCCTCGGCAATGTAGAGCTTGCGACTGCGTTCATCACGGCAAGTCAACAATGCTCCAATGCCCGATGGCGTGAACCCTGCGTTGCGTAGTAGAGTCGGCCCGTGAAACCATTTGAAATCGACGCTTGCCCAGAGCGCGACAAATCCCGCTTTGACGATTCCGAGGCTACCAAAGATGGACATCGGTGTGGCTGCAGCATACAGCTGACCTCGTTCTAGAGCACAGGCGACGTGCCTCTCGCATTGTTCTGTGCCGAGAAGTGGAAGCAACGCCGATACATCCTGGATGCCGCTTGTAGCCACGCCTATAACCCCTGCAGGTTTATCAGGGATTGCATCGCAGCAGCTCATGACGATGACAGAGACTATAGAGCAGGGCCCGTAAGTCGTTTGCTTGGTCGTTAAATATTGAGGGTGGCTCACCGGTTGAGTAAAAGGGGGTGGAAAAGATAGAGGGGACTACTTTTACAGTCGACAATCTGCCCCGCTTATTAAGTCGTAGTGGGACCCTCCGTTCCCAACATGGCACATATCGGCCTCGTGGGCAGGAATCTGAGATGAACGGCGACCGTTATAGTGCATGGCGCTGGCTGGTGCTGTGCAGAAAAGTGTTCGTATATGTTAAATGCGACACAAGGGTCTCGTTTCATGACAGTTCGACGTCGAGAATGAGCGAATAGGTAGGATCATAGCCATGGACAGTGAGGGCAAGTTGTTCCCACGGGCGATCATTTCCTTATCCTACAGTCTCGAATTGAGATAATCTTGCCTACAACCAGTCACTGCGTGGACGGTAAATCGAGAAACGTGAAATCAGTCTGTCAGAATTTGCTGGACGGTGGGAGTCACGAGGTGATGGACCTGCCTCGGCCAGGCTCAGAGTGACGTCCTTGAACCCTCGTCTTTCTGCCCCTTTCTTCTCCATGGCTCAAATCGTTGACCTGGCCCAAGTACGTTCCCCTCGTCCCCCGCTCAGCGCTCAGCGCCCCCTAACCACTCCCCAGATGGCCAAGCGAGATTACCTCAAGTCTGCCGAGAAGAAACACCAAGATCAATGACAGAAAGTACTTGTCTTCGAGGTCAACGCCCCTCGCCCTGACGAGCTCGCTGGCCTCTCCAGGGCCGAGGTTAAGGAAAAGTGCCCAAGTTGTTCGGAAAATTTACATGAGCGGAAGCCTCCATCTCGAACACGACTTTATATTTCCAAGATCGAGTTCGCTTCTGGACACCAGAAGATGCTAGGCAAACGTGTCCTGATTCCATGTCACCGGTATGCCTATCAATACTTTCTCATTCTTATGGCTTCTCAAGTCTCCCTAGGCGGTTCTCCGCATAAAATCATTCGAGAGATAGAACTCGGTCAAGACTTTGAGAACTCTGAAGAGGTCCAGGCACGGATGGAGGCGGAGGCGGAGAAGGAGAGAGAAAAGGAGGAGGCAGCGTCACAGGACAAGACCAAAGCAAAAAAANGGGAAAGCTTTTTGCAGAATCCACCAGCTTGACCTACCAATTCCGAATCATAGAATCCGTTGGCGTTGCTCGCTGAAATCAAAGAACTCGCCGACCCTCTGTACTGGCTCACCTACTTCCCTCCCATCGCTATCGTATGTACATTTTCGCTCGCGTCTCGTCACCCGTCTGAATAATCTGCAGGACGACAACAGCGACGCATTCGGTGCTCGAATTGACTGGCGACGAAGCCTTCCTCACCACCGACGTAAATCCCCACCACGATGTCTTTGTGACCGCGGTCAACAAACTCTATCATAGACCCGGCAATATCAAGTTCGGCGAACGTTACACCATCTACAGTCCCAGGCATGGCCAGCCTTGCATGGACCACGAACGTCAAGATGGCGAAGGTATCGGCCCCAGGAATACACCTGTGTCAAGATTGAAGTATTCCAACGGAGTCCCGAAGCTCAGACCTTGATCAGCAACAAGGTTGGCAACCAAAAGGTCTACCTCGTAGCCGCCGCCAGAGACCATGTACGGCCAGACGAACTGCTTCGTCGGAACTGGAATCAAGCGCGGCGTGTTCGACAACCAGGAGGCCTACGTCTGCACGCTTCGTGCCGCTCGTAACATGGTCTTTCAGGGTGTCATCACTCCTTGGGGCAATATCGAGCAGCTGGCCAAACTTGTTGCGTCCATCATCGTCGGTACCAAAATCAAGGTGCAACTCGTCGTGAACCCCGAAGCCTACGTTCTGCCTCTGGACAATGTTCTGGCCACCAAGGTATGCCGCGGATTTCTATGAGTATGCGATCAATTCCTCACTGCTGTGAAGGGAACTGGTGTTGTCACTTACGTGCCTTTCGATTCACCGGACGAGTACCAAACTCTCATGGACCTGCGCAAGCCCGAGTTCCACAGAATCGACCCGTCAGTCCCCGTCCATTGCAATCTATGGCGACATGACCGCCCCTGCTATCGTCAAGCCATTCAAGATCCAGTCTCAAAAGGAAACCAAGCAGCTTGCAGAGGCCAAGGAGATCGCGTACAAGGGGGGATTCGTTCGGGACAGCATGATCGAGGCTGATTGGTGTCTGCGTATGCGGAACCCGAAGATTTTGTCCTCTCGGATGAGTGTGTTGTTGCGTTCATGGACCAGTGTCATTTGGATTATGGCGAGCCTGAGTGGAAGAAGCAAACCGAAGGGTGCGTTTTTTCCCTCATCTACCACGACGAGGACGCTTGTGTTCTGATCAATGGATTGTTCGACCCGATGCAGGTTGCTGGCGAAGATGAACACGTATACCTCCGAGACCCGACATGCTTTCCACAGTCGAGTCGTTGAGTGATTCGACGATTTACATGAGCTACTATACCGTTGCTCAGTCCTTGCACAGTGCGTCTTTCCTCATCTAACCAAGCTGTTCCTCGCTAAAGACGAGTATAATTTCAATAAAGAACAGCCTGGACGGTAGCAAACCCGGACCTCCGGGTACCACCGCCGACCAATGACTGGCGAAGTTTGGGAATACATCTCCTGGAACGGACCCTAGCCCGACCTGCTCCTCTCCCTAAAGAATAGGCCGACACTCTCAAATACGAGTGCGAGTACTTCTACCCCTTCGATATCCGGTCCTCCGCCAAGGATCTGGTTCCCAACCAGCTGACCTTCGCCCTGTATAATCACGCCGCTTTGTTCCCTGACGACAAGCGGCCTCTGAGTATGAGGACCAACGGGCACTTGATGCTGAATGGGAAGAAGATGTCGAAGAGTACCGGTAACTCGTTGACGCTTCGGGAGGCGATTGAGAAGTTTGGCGCGGATGCGACGAGGTTGTCCCTGGCTGATGCTGGCGGTGGGTTGGAGTATGCCAACTTTAAGCAGAAGACTGCGAATGCGAACATTTTGCATGCGCATACGTTTTTGTGCTGGTGTGAGGTACGTATTCCGTGGATGACTTGGAAACCTGAGATGGGGATTGACGATTGGATTTCGTTTGCAGGATATGGCCAAGGATCAGGCTAACTTGAGGACCGGACCACGGAATTACCATGATATTGGCTTCGAGAACGAGGTCAACGATCTGATCAACATCACACACAGTCACTACGAAGCGTGAGTGATTTTCTTTTACCCATAGCTTTATCTTTGTACCCACGGCAAATCTAGCACGAACTACAACGACGCCTTGAAGTACGGTTTCTACGAACTTCAAAGCGCTCGAGACTGGTACCGTGAAGTCACCAGCGACGTCGGTATGCGCCGCGACCTCGTCCTCTACTGGATCCGCACCGCCGCCCTCCTCATCACCCCATCGCCCCTCACTTTGCCGAACAAATCTGGTCCGACATCCTCTCCGAACCCAAATCCATTCAACATGCACTCCGGCCTACACCATCCACGCCCGTCGATCTTACCATCATCGAAGCGGGATTGTACATGCGGGGCACTATCAAGACGATCCGTGACGCTGAAACCAATTTGCTGAGGATGCTCCAAAAAGCGGCCAAGGGCAAGAAGGCGAACACAGATATAGCGCGCCTTTCGACCCGAAGAAGCCGAAGAGTGTGAGGATCTATGCGGCGAAGGAGTTCCCCGAGTGGCAGAATACGGCTGTGCAGACTGTGAAGGATGCGTATGATGAGAAGGAGGATAAGGTGGATGATGCCAAGATTAGGCAGTTGCTTGTGGAGAATGGGTTGATTAAGGATAAGAGGGTTGAGTACCGCAATGTCACTGTTTGAGTCGAGTATTTAAGTACAATAGAAGTCATATACGCATATCGTTTTCCTTTTACCTCCATCGTAGATGGTAAATCTTAACGCGGTTGCTAGGAGAGTTGGCTGCGCATTGCGCTCCTATCTTTTATGTCACGGACGCGTTACCACTTGATGTGACGCGACGCGTCGCAGGCTTTCCACGGTTCACGCGCAGTGATGACGATGAGCAAATATCGGCAGTGCGCGTTGCTGGCATTAGCGACCACATCATCTTCCTCAAGGCAACCTCGACCACCACCACCACCACGAGGCAATCGTCATGCCTGGACCGTCCAATCCTAAACGGAGGAGGAACAAGGCGAATGGGAAGAAGCAGCAGCAGAAACGGACCGGCGAGTCCAGTGCGAAACCAAGCACGCTGAATGGGAAGCTCTCACCAGAGATACCGCGGAAAACTCTACCGCCATCCCAGCAGCATCAGTCGAAGCGGGGAGAGCAATCGGCTCCCCTACCAGCGTCGAAGCAATCTCGGGCAGTACCATCTCAGAAACCTCCACAGCGAACATTACGGTCGAAGGTAACGCCGCCGACTTGCGTTACCGACGACTCAAGCTACCCACCTTCACCTCTCCTCACACCTCCACCTACAGGCTCTTCTTCATCTCCCCTACTCGATTCGCAAATCCTATATCACAATCCCGAGTCAACTTCTAATTCATCTACATCCTACTATGATTACATCGAATCGTATTACGACAAGTACTACCAACACATTACCGCGGCAACACTGAAGAGCTCAAGGACGAGAATCGTACCGGAGGAATGCACGGACGTGATTGAGAAAGTGTTGAAGAAGCCGCCTGTTATACACGATCCGGGGAATGGACCGAGGGTGAGGGATGTTAAGGGGTTTTTGAAGTCTGAGTTTTTTGCTCAGATGCCTGCGTTTGATGTGAGTAGCTCAATTAATTCGAATGACGAGAGTAGAGACGCGGTTTGTGACAGCTGAATGATAACACAGGACCCACTATGTGCAGAGTTCGCGCAAGAGGAAGTGCTGCAGATGCTGCAAACTGTTTTACCGGAGGAGGTAGCTACGGTACGTAGCGTGTCTACCTCACTCGGCTTACCTACCCCCTTCCGCCGTAACTCATGTGTGTTTTGTTTGCAGATTCTTTGGTACAATAAGAGCCGAGCTACAAGCAGGATCTGTCCCGCTTGTCAGCGGCTCTACCGTTTGGGAGATACGCTCCCTGATCACGACGTAGGGAGCGAGAAGGCTTCTGTGGGAGGCCCTAAACCTGCGCCTCCCCAGCTTCGACTGGAGCAGCAAATAAGTGGAATATGTACGTATACTCTCCCTCCCTCTCCTCTTCCCCTCACGAGACAACGTAACGACTTGATATGCTGATATGCTCCATCCCTCCTCTAGGCTCCCCAGTCTGCTTCGTCCTAGCATCCTTCACCTTCCCAGGTGCCATCAAAGGCGCATGGGGCAAAATGGCAGAGGAAATCGACGACCAATCTTGGGACCTGCTCAACGCTTCGGATACTCGAGCTCGGAGTCAAAGCGATACGAGCCACGCCCTTGGTATGATTGTCCGTATGACGAGGCTGCATGATCTTGGACTTGGGCAGTTGTGCTTTGGTCCTGGGGAGGTGGAAGCGTTGGAAGTCGATCACCGCCATGATGACGAGAGCTGTAGCAAAGTTGCTGCTTCCAGCGCTCTTCCGGCTTCGTAACAGGAGTACCTACAGCTTGGTTTCCATTCGTAATGGGCTCTGGTGAAGTCATTAATCTTTCTTATATATTCGCTTTCGGTGAGCGGTCTCGGGCAAATCAGATGATTCTGGAACTAACAGATAACACGACCAGGTCCTATTTATCGTGCTTTCGTAGTCCTGAACGTCGTGTATTATCTACCAACGTCCGCCTTTGACATAATCATTGTCTAGATGCTCGTCCGACTCGCTGGGCTGGGAAGCGAGTGATCGCAGCTCGAGAGGAGTTGAGGGCAAAACTAGCGCGTGGAAGTTGATACAGAGGCTCCGGCCGTCCATTAGGATTGGTCGAGTGCATTGTTTCTTCGAATGCCAGATTGTTGCACGACTCCCTAATCTGGTAAGCTGAACTGAAACGAAAGACTCCTATGTATCTTTAGTCTCCCTAACCAGACTGACGATGTAAGTTTTTCTTTAGCTTCTTGTCCACGGAATTTGAAGCTGTGTAACCCATAAACGTTAGCTTTGAAATTGAATCGGGCGAGGAGAAGGTCGAGGTAGGTAACCCCATCTTCCGCAGCTGTGCCTTGGGCCCGAGGAGGTAAAAGCGCCAGTGCTGCCTGATCGTCGTCATGAAGAGGATAGTGAAAGTAGACTTCTGCGGCTGCTCCTACTGTTGGTGCTTTGTAGCCTAAGATTTTTAAGTAGGGTATATTTTTCTCATCGCGGACTCTCGTGAAGCCATTGGGCTTCTTATCTATCTACCTCGAGGGGTGGTTGCATGTATATCATATAGGAAATATTTGGAGTTGACACAGATACAATCATGTGTCATCCATCGCGAGTCTGGGATATCGGGTATTCATCAAACGGGAGCTTCCGTCGCATAAGCATATGTAGGTCAGGTTCCAGTGTCTTTGTCCTATACTCGCAGTGAAAAAATAGTTTTATCCACACCTTCACTCCTATCGAGGCCACAAGAGAACGACGGGAAACACTAATATGTAAGTCACTGCAATAAGCATAGTGACTTTCATCCATAACATTTCCTCGAGCCAAACGTAAGTCAGAATGGCGGCGATCAGCGTCAGAATTCCTAGAATCAAACATGACAACCCTAGCGTCGAATATGTCAGTCGAAAAATCAGATACATCCAATCTCCCTCCATGGCTTACAGTGGAAGAGAGTCCACGCCCAGACTGAAGGACTGCCGCTGTACCTCTTCAATAGGCTGTTTGCTGATCCCTCTAGCCGACCTCCCTTAGGGCCATCGGGATTCTTTGCAGCATGGTAAGGAACTTCTCCGAGGTAGTCCATCATGACAAAAGATGCAATCGCAGCCCCGATGTTGAAGAATATGGCATAGTAACATAGAGCTACCACCGCACGCCGTTGGGATTCAGATGCGTGGGTGTAATTTTCAGAGTCTTTGAAGAACCCGATGAGTTGAGCTGCGACGGCCGCGAGAAGGGAAGACTAAAAGTGATTGGTGTGCATGACTGTTTCCTTGAAAGTGGAGGATGTACTTACAACAACGGCTCCGTTCTGCCCAGTTAATTGCCATCCGTCTTGGATCGCACTAATCAAGCTGGGGAGGTTATCTGCTTGGCGCACCATCGTCAATCGATTGAACCATGGGCTGGACAAATACTCAACAAGTAATCTCTGACTCTTTACGCTGCGGTTTCTTTCCCGAGTTCATCGTCGAGGTTGAAAGGAAAGTCAAAAGAACGGTTCCTCGCCGTGCAATACATGTGTAAGTTACATTTGTCAGGTAACCTGCATCGTGCTACCTCTCCATCATCACACTCCCTGTCGTCGGACGAGCGGAAGCGAATACGGCACATGAATATAGCTATAAGATACCTATCTAATTGAAAGCATATGAAAAGATAGGGAACATATCGTCTGGCTGGAACCACCTGACAGTCCCTACAAGTGATGAAAAGCTAGGRAAAAAACGACGCACCAAGCGAGCCTCAAAACAATGCATTCATCACTTTCGCCAACCCCAAAGACTCTTGAAACCCGAGATGATGCCACCCTTAGAATTCTCTTTCTTTGGACTCTCTTTCAGAGGGGTCACGGTCGGCCTGAAAATGTGGCTCGTCGGCGACGAGCTTGAGACGGGTTCCGTTAGGCTACCTAGTGCTCTGAAGCCCATGGTGGTACTCTTGACTTTTCCCTGAACCGTTGGGTTGGACATTGTAGTTGCGACCGTGGGTCTGTCCTCCGTGGGTTGCACCATAGGCTGAGGTGCTCCGATTCGTTGTGGATTGTGATCGACCGGTGGGGAAGGCCGGGATGGTGGCTTAGTATTTGGAGGAACAGACCGTGAAGCAGAGGCTGGTAAGAGGTCGGGTTCATGTGAACTCGTGCTGCCAGACGAAATGCTAGGAACTGATGGCGGATTCAAAGGCGGCGAGGGTAGGGGCGGAGGTCGGGAAGCGACTGCAGAAGACAAGGCTGGTGGCGCCGCGATTGGCTCTGGCATTCCCATCGGTTTTGCCATTGCGGCAGGGTCAGCAGCACCTGCTGCGCCGTACGGCACGGGCATCTGTGGGGCGTTCGTCACGCCGGACGTTCCACTAGGAGGTGGAGGACTTGACTGGGGAGGCTGTGGACGCTTCTGGAACGTTAGGACAAGGTGACAGAAGCTAATGGAACACTTCTCACCCATGACCACGGACCGAGATTAGGCGGGAACGGCGGTAGAGCGTTCTTCAGTAACATTGATTTAGCAACCGGTAGTCCTCAGCATGTAAAAAGCTCGTACCTGGGAGGTCCCATTGCCAATTTTGCACCACCAATGAAGGTTCCCACACGGTCTTTTGACGATTTCGTTAAACATTTTAGTCGACGTATCCACGTTCTGGGCTGGCTCTGGTTGGCCATCAGGCTTCAATCTAAATATGAAGGTTTGCAGTGGCGATTTGAAGTTGGAATCCTCGTTATGAGACGGAATACCAAGAGCGTCCGTCGATAATAGGTCTCCGCGCTTATCTGTCCAAGGTTTAATTACATAGAGCGGAAAGCCTCGTGTGCAACAATGCCGCTCACCTCTGAAAATGAACGAATTTGAGATTTTAAACACGTTCCCGATCGCTCTTCTTTCCACAGGCGACTCGAAAAACACGCAAGTTTTTCTATCCGCGAGTACTTGAATCGGGAGAGGTTTGGAGCTGCTTTTCCCCATGTCGAGGTCGNNAATTGTTGAGTGAGGTTCAAGGTACCCGTGAACAAGTCCGAGATGGTGCTGAGGATATCGAGGGCGGGAATACGACCATCCTTTCTTGAGAGCTCGTCTTGAGTAACAGGAAATTTGTCGTAGAAGAGCGGACTATCCGAGACAGAGCCAGTCCAGTGTAGAAGAGGATTCTTCTTGAGATCTGCCAGAAAGTAGACTAGGGCGGTGGCGAAGCTCATATCTTCTTCAAAGGTGACTATGTTATGAGGATTGGATTAGCGCCAAGGAGAAGTAATACCAACAAGACTCTTACGTTGTCTACGAGAGACGTATTCCTGAGCCGCCTCGGATGCTACTGGAGGGATGTAGGGCTCCCATACCCAAAACTCGATCGTCCTCTTGGGTTTGCTGTTGAAGATCGAGAGCTGGAAATATACCTCAGCCTCATCCAAGTTTCTGGAAAGATTGACCAAACCTTTTTTTTTTAGGGTGTGTTTCCGCCATTCCGCATTCTCAGATGATTTAACGTCTCGCTTCCTCTCGAACCCAATGTCTTGATCAAAAGATTTAGCTCTGTTAAGGAGAAGCTTGATCATCGAGTCATCTAGAAACCTAGCAGCACACTGCCACGTACTCTTCTGGCCCACAGAGAAATTCGACTGCACTGCGGATTTCTTGAAGGCACTTTCCAAATTCTCCTCCCACCTCGAGCTTCCTCGCCTTCTCCTCTTTAGATGGGGAATGAGGGATAGCCCGGGATAGCACGTCAGTAACAGACTGGATGGCGCTGGGACCCAAATTTCGCGTCAGCAATGATACTGCCGATGCAAGCCAACAGAATTATTCTTACCCCTCCGCCAGGTGTAAGGTTCGCAGATCTTTGACTTGTTCGTTGAGCTTCTTGCAGTATTTGACTATGACCCGCATCTGACCCAGATAGCGCCTATCTATCCTTGTCAGTTTGGAGAGAGGAAACGAGCTAAGCAAATCACGGAGCATGGGGAGTAAAAGGAATGTTCCTAGGGCGACTAATATACATACTTGAGAGGTAAAAAGACGAACCACTGCTACAATCACACTATGCCCGCTCATCGACAGCATTACTTGCCATGCGTTTGCCATGCGGAGTCAACGAATCTCCTGAAGATCCGATGTGATGCAAACTATCGACCATTGTCAGCGGATCACACATCGTGAGCGGTCGGTGGCCAGATGTGGATGTTGTGGCTCGAATCACAGGATGCCATTGTGAGCGCCTGAAGAGATATAATGTCTCCACGAACACGTGGGCTGTGAGCCGGTCCGCGGCTCCTTCTGGCTGTCGGTGATTTTGAGCCAGGCATCGCAGGGCATCGCTCATATCTCGCGAGCTGGCGCCTAACTTCGAAACAAGGGACCATGGCGCCTGAAGAAAAAAGTAGCGGGATCCGACCTTGTTCAAATGCTTCGTACAAGTGAAGATGGGTGAACGAGAACACGGCGCATAAATATCGCTATAAGATACGTTTTACGATTTACAAGGAACGGAAATCTGTCTCTCGAACCGGAATGTCCACACCTTTCGATGAAAGAAAGTAGGAGGATAAACGACGCACCAAATGGACCTCACAAAACTACTTTCATAATTCTACGAACGCCAGAACTTCTTCACGAATCCAAATCCAAAAATGCCACTTTTGGGAGGTGGATTGGCCGGCGCCGGTGCGGGTGTTGACAATATGGTTGGTCTGTGAACGTGTTGTTGCACAAGCATGGGGGTGACGTTCGGCCTGTCGCCTGAAGGTTTCCAACGCATTTTACCGGTACTTCGGTGCTTCGCCTGAATATTGGGAACATCGGTGGGTGTGGTCGTAGTGTTAAGTGGGCGAGCTTGCAGTTCATTTTGGTGAGATTCTTTAATCTCTTGACTGTCAACATGTTGGGTGGGAGGGGGTGGCTCTGGAACGTTGAGCATAGGGGACTGGAGGTTTATATTTTGGGACAGCTTGCATTCAGTGCTGCCGGGGCTAGTTGGAGTTGCAGGAGTTAAAGTTGCATTGCCCTGTACTGCCGAGGACGGAGTGCGATAGGGTGCTGCGTTCACGCGGGGCGCGATCGACACTGGCTGGGCCGTAGGCATGGATCTCACCCGCAGGTCGCAGACCGTGGGCTCCGGCATTGGGAGATTACATCCCCCACCTTGGGATACAGTTGTTGAAGGATAGTCTACCTGGGTCGGTGTCAACACACACTTTTAGGGCGATTGATAAGCAGTTTCTTACCCGCGATTGCAGCTGGAATCCGTACAATGAGAAACTCATGCAATATGGCATTCATGACTTCTCAACGTGAATGTTAGCCGTACCTGATATATGGAATTTCTAACAGACGTGTACCGCCAATGTTGGCCAGTGTCCGCTCCAGATTTCGTCTTGAAATACCTCTCAAACAGTTCATCCCAGGACTTGACACTTGATTCGACCCATTTCCTGGCGCCGGCGTGGAACTTCTCGATTATGAGAATACTATCTGCAGTAGCAACAACAGGCTGGAGAACATCTTTGGGGAAAAGCCCCCCACATTTATCTGGATAGAAATTTACTTCTATCACAGCTATAGATACAGAAGGGACTCCACTCACCCTTCAGTACCACTAAATCTGAGATCTTGAAGACATTGCCAATCGTGCGACTGAAGCTCGGCTCGAAAAAGATGCAAGACTTGCGGTCAGCGAGGACTTGGACAGGGAGAGGGTGGGTTGTGCTGCGTCCTAAGTTCGGGCTTTGAGGAAGGCTTAACTTTTCGACAAGTTCCCCAACAGTTAAGGAAAGATTTAGCGCGGTGATGCAAGCGTGGCTTCCCCCGGTTGCTGGAAAGTCTCGACGGTAAACGGGGAACTTCTTGTAGAAATGCACATTGTCGGGGAGGGAGGCCGACCAGGGGTGTTTTTTNCATGTCGGCCATGAAGTATATTAACGCCGTCGCAAGGTTAGTGTCCTCTTCAAAGGTGACTTGGGTTCATAAGTAAGCCAAGTTTGTTCGTCCACAGATACGCATGTAGGCTTACGTAGTCTACGGGATTTAATATGTTCCTCATTCTTTCCTCGATCCAATCCAAGCGGTGGAAGATAGGGTTCCCAGACCGAAAACTCGACATGTACTTTGGGGACCTTTTTCAAAAAGTCCAACTATTTGAAACTGAGTCTCCGCAAGCACGTAATGAGCAACAGTGCAAACCTTCGAATCTAGCTGCTTTCGAAAACTTCTGGATGTCTGTGCCATCGTATTATCAGAGGAGGTTACTTTTTCCATCTGCTTTTCGAACTTGGAGATCTCAATCCTAGAAATCATATAAGCCAACTGTTGTTATCATTAACAGTGGGTCAGTCATTATGTACACACTGTTTTGAGTCGTCCTTGGGTAGCGAAAGTGCAATAATGCAGCGAATTTCCTCAACGCACTTAGCGAACCGTCGGGGAGCTTCTTCCTTCTGTTCCGGTGTTGCTGATGTAGTGATATAGCTCAAGACCTCGATCAAGTTTTCGACAGCCCTGAGGAACATGGCGTTAGCTGTGGCGGGTCCGGTGCGTTCCTACTACCTAAATCTTCACCTGGTCGCTTGTTGAAGACCTTCTTCATTCATAATAAGGGTATTGAGATGTCTACATCGCATAAGAAGTAGGTGTACTTGTCCTGCGTACGCTCTTTCAACTTTTAATACCTTTTTAAGAGGGAATGAGGAGAGAATGTCGTGAAGCATGAGTCTAACTGGATTGCTAGCACTGTTCTTCGTGGGTTGGGTTAAGACGAGTTCATGGTACGAGAGGAGAGAGAGGAGTGCGATAGCGCTCCATCGTAAGTAATTTACTTCGCAGACAGTTCCTGAGTAAGTAATGTCTTTAACATGCGGTTACCGTGCGGACGCTGCGGAGATGACGATCTCATCGTCAATCAATGGCCTCCTAGCACATCTCACACAAGCACATCCTCACACAACCACTGCTCAAGCTAGTGGATTTATATGCTCACCGGACCATTCATAGTTAGGGTTCTGTCCCAGCACGCCTACTATAACCCCGCTGGACAGTGCAGTCGTAGCTCCGCGTGGTAAAGTGAGTCAAATGACTGTGGGCGAGCACGAACGTAATCAAGCGTGCGGTCCGCATGTGATTGGCGCCCATTGACACCGGGCCTCTGACCTGTCCTCTCCCAGATCACACTGTTTTCGGCTTGATTTCGACAATACCCCCTCACTGATATTTGCCGAATGTAACTGGCGTTTAAATTCCCCCCTTTGGCTCTAATTTGAAACGAGAGACATCCCGAAATGAAACACACGTAAGAACAACGTGGGGTTAATATGCAATATGCCAACGTTTTCGACGGATGAATTTTTCACAGAACGTCCTTCTTCTCCGGTCCTGCAGCAGGTCACGGGCACTGTTCTAGGCGCTGGCCCTTGGGCTTGTAATCTGAGAACTCGAAATGCCCATTCGGACTCAGCCTAGAGACATGGCCCCTCCCAAAACATAGGGATGGGAGTATGCAGGGTTCAGAGACCCTAAAATGCTCGCGATGGAGTCTATCAGACAGCCCTCGTCAGGGTATGCAGCTTACTGCACCTCGAAAGGCCAAATGTGACGTCGAGGGATCCTGATCGATGCAAGTTTGCCCATGATGCATTGTGCTGAATAATTATAAGCTGGAAATCGGTTCCTCGCTCAACGGATTTACTTGGGAGATAAATCATGGTAAAGTCGTGGCACTCCGAGTCCAATCACGTCGAGTGCGATCAGACTCGCACTTCGGCTAGGGTGGCATATAAAACCCTATGGATTTCGGACTCTCAGGCTGGCTCCCTGCATACCCGAAGTTCACTTTCCAGATGCCCCCCAGACCAGAGGCCCAGCTTAACTGTAAGCTTTGTGGTCTAAGCCACAGCACTGGAAGTCTCAACCTTTCTTTACAGACAAATTGCCCTCGACTATTCAGTCTATACAAGATGGCTGGCAGCAAACCTCCCAAAGTGTGGCAATCATAGTTGAGCGATTGTTCTAAATCTTTCTTTCGCGTTTTAATGAATCCAACATCCTTCAGTCTGCGCTGTTAGCAGTAGTTTCAGCATTGCTCTTGATTCCAATGAAGGCCGGAGGAAACGATTTTACACAAAGTCGATCTCAGCAGGATGCAAGACTTGCATTAACTATCCTGTCCTACGCTTCTCTAATATTCAACATAAGTGCTTGCCTTAGCTCCTTCATTCTCATCGACGAGCTCGGTGAAATACCATTTCGTGCAGCGTCGAAGCGCCAATCATTTCTACCAAGTGCAGGATCAATACAAGGAACGCCGGATCAGCTCCTCCGTCGCTATGGAGCGCGCAGCCTCTGGACCGCGGTCGTGATTTATTGTGAATTCCATCTTGCTTTCCAATTTTCGACGTCTCATCATGAGTTGTTGACAACGCAGGGATAATCTCCTTTTTATTGGCATTACTTTCTATGCTTGCACAAATCGGCCTCTATGTCTGGATCCAAGAGGAAAGAGCCGTTCAAATTGCTATATCCTGCTTGCTTGGCTTTGCGGCTCTCCCAGTTCTGTTCATTGGCACTTTACCGTGTTTGTCCCTGAGGAGGAAAAGGTAAGGTTAACGATCCTCACCGGAGATATCCATTGACCAATGCAAACCAGTAACACGGCCATTCATGGAGTCCCTGTTCTTGGAAGGCAAAGGCACCCTAGCGCCGCGTCGGGTGGATCACAGCCCTATTCGGGTGAAGCTCTCCCAATCCCCCCCAATGTGTCATCATTTACGTTGCCAGTGAACGCCGTGTTTACAGGTAGCAGCTGAATGATCCAGAACGACATTGTCTTGAAGATCCGGAGAAGCACCGCGGTTCTCTCAGTAATTTCGAGTTGTACCCAAACAGGCCAGGACATTATATGCCTCTCCTTTATATCATCTATGGCTCCATTTCTCCCTGAAGAACATTGGCAATCGCGACAGACGCGGTCGACTGCATGGCGCATGGCGCTGGGTTCAAGTCAAGGACTCATAGCCTCTTATTTCCAGAGCCTCTCTTATGAGCCTTTACTCTCCCCCCTCTCCGGGTCTCTGTAGACACGCGTTCCTTCTCTCTTGATAGACAGGAGTTCGCAACATCAGTCGTGGACATTCTCTGATATCACTGTATGGATTTCCCCTAGGTCGAGCTTCTATTTACCACAGCCTGACATGCTCATGTGAACTCAACAAGTGCCATCGGTTATACTATAGCTGAGGTCTGAATATTTAACGATCTGGTGTTTTTCAAGGTCAAACAAGCACAAGTACGCTACCCACTGTCGGCATCCGACTCCTCTAATGGCTCGYGGCATTTCGCTGTCCCTTCCACTCCTTTATCTCGCGCTTCTCTATACCTCGAATTTCTTYAACATCGCGACAGCTCAAGRCACAGAGGCCGATTCAGACTGCAAGCCTCGCGCGAATATCCCAGAAGTTGGCGAATGCATCGTTGAGAGTGCAAACGATCTCAGAGTCGATGACTCTCCAGCCATTCTGGCTACCTTCCAACGGTGCTCCTCTAACTCTGTGATTCGCTTTTTACCGACCAACTATACGGTGCACACCCCCATCTCCCTGATCGGCCTGCGTATGGTCTATAATTTTAYCATTCACGTTCACAAACTTACGCCGATTTATACGCAGAGAATGTGAAGGTTCTGTTCTATGGTAACTTCTTACTCCCCGATAGCATCTCCGAAGTTCAGAGAGCAATCAACTCCACTCAGAATCCGCCGTCTGTTCGTCGTCGTCTTGTCCACCGCTTTGTTGTCGAGATGTCACTGAGTTTTTGGCATTGTTACAGACATACGCCACACCGTGGATCTACATTCAAGGATCGGACGTTTCCATAGAAGGATCAACACAAAATGAGTATGGTCGATTCTACGGATTCGGCGAGCAATGGTGGCATTCTGGTACTCGGGTAAGTAGCAAGTTTTACTCTTTGACACTCTTGCACGCCATCCTCATTTATGCTTTATCCTAGACCCTTCGACCTCAGCTAGCAACGTTCAACGTAACAAACGGATTCTTGAGCAACCTCAAGGTTATCAAGCCTATTGCCTGGGGCTGGAATCTTCCCGGCCAGAATATCAGGGTGGAGAACCACTTCGTTGATGCGAAACCGGACAATGCAACTCGGGATGATACTCAGAGCTTCCCTTTCAATACGTACGTTTCCAACGTTTCTGTCTTCGAGAAGTACTGAAYCAGAGTTACTCAGGGACGGTAAGTCGGCATACTCTCGAGCCGGAGGAGGACTAAGATTGGGTTTGTACTTTTGCTATACTACAAGGCTTTAATGTCTCCGGGCAAAACATCACCATCGACGGGTAAGTCGCAATATTTCTAGACAGAGTAGGCACAAGGCCTGAGGGTTTAAAGATACCAAGGTGATAATGGGGACGACTGTGTTTCTGTGATCAACGGAGCACGAGATGTTGTCGCCCAAAACGGGTTTTGTGGGTTCTCTTCTCATGGGCTTTCGATTGGCTCCCTGGGTAGGAACGGAGCGGAGCACACAGTCCAGAACGTCCTTTTCAAAAACTGGACAATGGAAGGAGCTGTCTATGGCGCTCGGGTGAGTGTTCACCATTTTAATTTTTTCTTCTTTCATTCGTCTAAAGGAGGCGCGATTTAGTTCAAGAGCTGGACAGGGGGTCGTGGACTCGCTCAGAATATTACCTGGGAAGATATCACTTTGGTGAACGTTTCCACCGGAATATTCGTCACACAGAAGTAGAAATTTTCCTCTCAAGCTAATAAGAAGCTTACTCTAACAATYGGTTTGCTGTTCTTCAGCTACTATGACCAGGTGGGCCGCACTCGCACCGTTGAATATAAGAAACAGCCAGATCGACATCTCATCATTCCTTTTTCAGGACAAAGGACCTCGRCCTGACAACACGAACCAAACCAGTACCAATATCAGAACTTTCACTTTCAAAAATATCGTGGGGTCGTTRGGGACGAACTGGAGTGGGTGTTTGGGCGTCGTTTCAAGCTTGAACTCGCGCTGACCTCACGTTGCAGCGGACGGCTCGTGCATCAGTAACCCATGCTGGAACTACGTACCCGGCCTAGATGAGCCCAAGGCAGTCATTTTGGATCTGTATCCCGGGACAGGCAAGTCRAACATCAATTCGACGTTGTAGCCWGGCTGACCCCCACGCCGTAGCTTCGGACATATCACTTCAGGACATTAATATTCATCCYTTCAACCAACCTTCTCAGACAGCTAATGTCCTCTGTGATCCTGCGGCGCTGGGACCCGGAGAGCAAGAGGTTTTAGGCTTCCAATGTGCGAACGGACCATTCCAAGTGACGGAGGTCGGAACGAGGTCCTCCAGYAGCGGATGCCGATCAGGAAATCATATTTCTTTGTTTGGACTCGGTATTATGCTGGCCGCCAGCGTCTCCTCGCTCATCCTTCTCTTCTGAAGCTTGGACATATATTTCTCTATTTACCATCCGGAAATTTGTATGTATTAGCATGCAGTATACCCTTAATTATGGACTCAAAGTTAGTTTCTCCCTTCCTGAGCTATGAGCTGGCGGCTAGTTGTTTGGAGGCCAAACAGTCACCCACACATTTAAGCTGAGTGGCTTGGCACACATCATAGACTCTTTACCGTCTTCCTTACCGTAAGAATCGCGCACAGTGAGGATTACGACCCTCTGACCACCTAAACCTCGTCTCTCCTTCCCATTACGCTCATTTCTACCTCACAATGAAGTATTCCGGCTTATTGTTGGCCAGCGTGTTGCCATTCGCCATGGCGTACGAGTACCGAGTCGGCGTTGGCAAGGATGAAACTACCGGGTATGTCGAGATGTACACGAAGTGTTTCATGGAGATTCATACTCTCAAACACTTCTAGGCGTAAGGGGATGGGCTTCGATCCTTCCGTCATCCATCCCGCGGCTGGCGATACCATTGCATTCGAGTTTCGCAGTGGGGTCCACAGTGCCGTTCGTCAGTGCTCTAAATTCTACACGCCCGCAACACATACTCACATCGTCTTTCCACGATCTCCAGAATCTTCCTTCGACAACCCATGTGTTGGCAACGGCGGGTTTAATTCTGGCGTTCATACGGTACGAGCAAGGGCGGTTGACCACGAGCCTCTCAGAGATCTGATTCATCTCGCGGCAGGTCTCGGACGATCTWGCAGTCGACGCTCCAGGTCTGCCGATTGTTAGAGTGACCGTCAACGACACYGAACCTSTCTGGTGTGTCACCTCTCGAACTCGACTCACCGKCCCACCTTGCTTAACCTCCCCGYCTTGATAGGTTCTTTGATGAAGCTGGGGGCCTCTGCCACCAAGGTGCTGTCCTCGCCGTMAACCCAACTGCGGCCCAGACTGCCACCATATTCAAGGAGAACGCAGCTTTGCCACCCAAGCCTGCTTCGTCGAGCTCTTCCCCTGCCTCGACGACGAGCGCCAGCACTACCACGRCGAACGRTAGYGCTACAAGGCCTGACAGCTCTGCCAGCGGCCTCGCCGTCTCTGGGTGGCTGGCGGCTGCTGCAGGCGTGGTTCTCGGTGGGCTTTTCATGTAACTTTGCYGCACCTCCACCTCTTGTTGGTGCTCGAGTCGCGTCACTTTACCTTACCCACACCCTCCCAATACTCCGTGATACCGGATAGTGATTTTGAATCATACTTCTTTTGTGACTGACGTATGAAAAGCCCCACCACGACTCATTCACGCGCTGCGTCGCACTCAAGGTTGGCTGCGAGGGAAGACAGAAGTCCCCGGCCATCGGAGACACTGTCCACATTGCGTTTAATGTGTGCATCAACTCGCGACCGTCTGACTCGTTGCCAGGCCATCCAAAAGCACCTTTCCGCAAGGTCACAAGGGARGCAAKCGGAGTCCAGGCCGTCCATCGGATTCGTAAGGTTAATTCGGTTCAGAGAGGCGGGCGAATCCGAAGTAAAATGTTATTGGATGAGCACTCATCAGCAGTAAKCTGGTTTCAGTATAAGGAGCCRGTATCAGT
>JANBPK010000715.1:69619-107011 GCA_027579435.1 Candolleomyces eurysporus | reverse complement strand
GCTACAAGCAACTTCCCAAGCTGAGCCTTAGGTCATAGGAAGACATATGGATGAACGAATGCACACGATGATAGAKCGATNGNGAGAGGATGTCGATGATGTCAAAACAAACGACAATGAATGGATGCTTGTAAATGAATGAAAGTAGTCGTAATACATCTCAGGCCAATGGAATAAGGTTATCATCAAAAAAATTCAAAGGTAAAAAAAGTCGCAAAGAACTCGACAGAAAGCTAGAAGCACTCGCTCAGCGAAGGGGAGAGACGAATGAAATGAAGAAAACGTAATGAATGACCACCGGACCTTCTCTCTCGAGGCGTCCCCGCCAATCAATAACAGGGAAAAAGGTAGAAGGAAGGGGCCACTACTCCTTCAAGTTAATGCGACTGTCCCCGACAGGTAAAGAAAAGCAGAATGGGGTATGAAAGTGTACGGGCTTTTCAAAAATTCCAGCAAGCTGCTTAGTAGGCGAACTTGGCAGACCTAGGTCTCACAGCGGCAGTCGATGTTGACTCGGCCGCTGCGCTCGAAGCTGTCGATGCTGCCCCCTTCCCGGCTCCTCCTCTTACTCTTGACGAGGCAGTTGCTGAGGTGGAAGCTGCTGCTGAGCTCGAGGCAGAAGCGGTCGCCGCAGCTGTACTTGAGGAAGCTCCTGCGCTCGTGGAGGCAGATGCTGCAGCCGACGAGGTTGCACCTTTGCCACCCTTACCACCCCTCACCCTGGTAGAAGAGGCGGTGGACGAGGTAGCAGATGCAGATGCAGACCCGGTGACAGAGGCGGTGGCTGATCCAGATGCAGATGCGGTACCAGAGGCAGTCACTGATGCTGAGGCGCTCTCAGAAACGCTGGCGGTAGCGGTGGCCGATACACTCTCGGAAACGCTCGCGGTGGCAGAAGCGGTGGCAGTGGAAGCAGGGGCGGAAGAGATGTCTTCGCCGACGAGGTTGTTTCCATTACCGGTTCCAGGGATGGGTTGGCCGTTAGCAGTGACGGTGAACTGAAAGAAAGAGCCATCAGTCTGGATGAACTGAAATCAACTAGATATTGAACTTACGTAGATCATATCGTCGAGAGAACCGTGCTGGGCCACAGGAACAATAACAGGCTGATGGTTGGAAGCGGTGTTGATTGAGGCCAAGCGGTAGAAACCAGCTGGGAGACCATCGGTGACATCGGCGGTAAGGACACCACCAGCAGCAGCAGCGTTCAATCCCTTGAAGAAGGCGAACTCTTTAGGGTTGGTAGGCTGGCCCGATTCAAGAGTGGGAATCTTCTCGATAACGACGTGAGAGTGACCCTGGATTTGCCCTTGGCCGTTCAACTGCTGGGGAGCAGCGAAGTAGTTAGCCTGAGCGTTGGTGAAGAATCCAGTCTGCATGCCCCTGATGTTCATCTCGACGGTGAAGCGGGTGTTGGCCCTGAGCGTAGCAAAGTTCTGAGGGAACTTGAACTTCGAAGATGGCATGTTGTCGATCGAGGGGATGGCACCAATGGGAGTAGGGTTGCAGGATCCGGTGGTGATTTGCTTTCCATTGGTAATGGGAGCGTTGACGGTCAAGCAGAAGTTGATGAAGTTGTTCGTTGAGGTCAACGACCTGACTTGGCCTTCAGCAGGGACATCCTGACCATCGTTGGCGAAACCACGGGCGATAACAGCAGGGTTGAGAGCTACAGTGGAAGACGTCAGTAATCTGTGAACTTTGTGAACGGCGGTGTATGCGTACTGAGCGACGTCTGGGGGTTGCCGTTGTTGTTCCCGCCGTTGTTGTTGCCGCCGCTGTTCCCGCCGTTGTTGTTGTTGTTGCCGCCGTTGTTGTTGCCGCCGTTGTTGTTGTTGCCGCCGTTGTTGTTATTCCCACCGTTGTTGTTGTTCCCGCCGTTGTTGTTATTCCCGCCGTTGTTGTTGTTGCCGCCGTTGTTGTTGTTGTTTCCGCCAGGCCTAGGGAAGCCAGTGAAGCCGGGAGCGGCAGACGACGAAGTCCTGGTCTGGTTGTTACCGTTACCTATAAAGGCCAAGAGAGATCAGCAAAAGCGTCAAGCACCCACAATCGAGTAAACCCCTACCATTGTTACCGCGGCCAGTGGTGGTGGTCGCACTAGTAGTTGTCGTCGCACGGGAAGTGGTACTAACACCACGGGTTGTGGTAGCACGAGTAGTCTGGGAAGTGGTACCAGTAGTACGGGTTGTGGTTCCACGGGTAGTCGCACGGGAAGTAGTAACAGCAGATCCGCTGGTGGTAGAACCTATAAATATGAACGGATCAAAAACGAACCATGAAGACCTCAACAAAAAGTCCACTTACGAGTGGTCGTGACTCCCCCACGGGTGGTGGTACCAGCGTTGTTTCCCCGGGAGGTGGTTACAGCAGGTCGGGAGGTTGTGGTCTGGGCGCCGCCTGATGGGACATACAGATCAGAAAAATAGTCACACACGAGTAAAATCGATTAGGCCAACGAACCGTTGTTGTTACCAGCCCGAGTGGTAGCCCGAGTGGTAGAGGCAGACTGTGTCGTGGTAGCCCGGGTTGTAGGCCTGGTGGTGGTACCAGACTGTGTCGTGGTAGCCCGAGTTGTAGCCCTGGTGGTCGTACCAGTCTGTGTCGTGGAAGCACGGGTTGTAACCCTGGTGGTTGTACCAGCCTGCGCTGTGGTAGACCTGGTAGGCGCAATACCTGCCCGGGTGGTGGTGCCAACGGCGCCTCGAGTCTTGGTAGTAGCGCCTAACCGTTTGTGTAAATATCTGCCGACAGATTTAATCGTCGATAAAAAATAACCCACCATTGTGGATGGCAGCCCGGCTGGTTGTCGCGGCGCCGGCCTGGACGGTGACAGTGACAGTCTGGAAAACGACACTAGCAGCCTAAGGAAGAAACGAAGATCGGTTTGCGTGAATGGACGCCGATAAACGGTGAACTACCCACATTACACGAAGGATCGTTCTGGATGGGCTGGGGTCGGAACGTCCCCGGTCGAGCCTCGGCGAGGAGCGAGGTCAAAGCCAAAGTAATAAAAGCAACATAGATCTGCTTGGCGAACATGTCGAAAATATTAATTGAGTGAAATTCTGAAAAGACTGCTTTGCTTGAAGAAAAATGAACGTTGGTGCTTGTTGGCTTCCGGGACTATCAAAGTTCAAGAGCGCCTGCGAAGGAAGAAGAAAACGACACCAGTGTCGGGCGTTCGTAGTCTTGGGGCGCACTAGGCGTCGGCCTGAGGAAAAAGGGAAAGGGAAAGGGAAGAAGACGAAACGAAAGAAAGGGAAACGGAGAATGTCGAAGGGGGGAAAGTGGGCCTGGGGATGGCCAGCGCCCCCTTATATCGCACTCCCATATGATTGCCTTCCTTTTCCGGCCCATCAATGGCACCCCTTTCACCATCAGGACATGCTGCTCGTCGTTCGTCGTCAAGCAATCCTTAAGCCCTCTCTGCCTCCGGTGACCCGGCTCCCAAAATACCCTTGTCGGTTCCCTGGTTCTCTTCCAATCTCTTGTAGGTGCACTGCAGTTCTTGTTCAGAACTTGTGTTACGGATGGAAGAAAAGGATTCCGATCGACCTAACTGGGGTACATTAGCTTCGGTAACGATGGTTCGGTGGTTGTACACACAGCTCGAAAAATGCACAATGACGTCCACTCGCGTCCTTTCGTTCCCACCAGCCTAATTCCGAAATCTGGTCGCCCTGAGTCTGACAGTCTGACCGTCGAAAGCAGAGGAAGGAAGCCTCGAGGGCATCTCGAGATTTGGTGCCTTGAGTGGGACTGCAGACGTCGCTATCAACGATATACGGTGGAGCGACCGAGGATCTTACCTCACAGCGGACGATCCACGGATGTCCCATTTCTACCTGACTCTGAAGCTTCATTGAACACATCCAGGTCCAATTCAAACATGGAGCCAAATTAGCTTCTTCCCGAGACTACGGTTTGTGCCTCTTGACTACGGTCTGTCGATGCCGTCACTACGAACGTTAACAAGCTATGAAATCTTTTGAATCAGAATCCATCTCCCCATTACCCGACAAAATAGTCAGCTTCAATCCCGCACAGATTCCGCAGCGCAAACTCAAACAAAGTGCTCCGTTGATTGGATCGGAGGAATCCTTGGCCTCACTTGATGCGGCATTTTCTGACCTCAGCCTGAAAAAACAAATCGCAGGTTTTCCTTTACTCTCTCTTCCCTGACGAAGAAGTCATGTCAGGCTTACCCCACGTTCTCGCTATCTGTACTTACTAAGGGTCAACAAAGGCCTGGCCGCCTTCCGAATCCTCGGCAAGTTCCAATCTGTTGCGCCGACTCGCAGCTTGTCTCCAGACCTCTGGTCGTCGGGGTGCTTGATACATTGATGTCGGCTGGCACGGCTGCCCAACTCCCATGGATACAGCCAACAGGATGCTCACCAAGACCGAGACAGGCCAGGAAGCCGATGACAACGAACGCTGATGTTGTGTGCTAAGAGGTGCGACGTGTAGAAGCATGTTGATAGGCAGAGGAAGAAGGATTAAGCTGGCCAATGCCTGAGCCAGGGATTACGCATCGCACGCCCAAGCTCACAACCGGCCAAACCCAAAGAATTGGGGAAGGCTCTTGGAGGGCAGTTCAAAAGGGCCGGCGAACTGCCAGAGATAAGGCGTTGTTCGGACTAAACACCGCCAAAACGTATCCCGCTCGGGCCAGAGGCTTTGCCGGAGTAATCTCCAGAGGCAGCTCGGAGCTTGGGTGGAACTTCACCCGACTCTAGCTTCGATAGAATGGTGAGGAGAGGAACGCTGCCACCATCACCTCCAGCTCAGCGCCCTTGTTCCCTGAACGAACAACGAACAAAAAAGGCTCATCTGGCCTGGTAGACGCCCGGTTCGAGCGGGCCGCCAAAGGGGTAGGCGCTTACTTGCAAGTCTCTGGCTTCAGGCCCTCCCCGACGCTTCCTAGATGAGCCTCTTGCAAAACATCAGTACGTCCTCAGTTGCCATTATGCACGAGAAGTGGCTGAGGTACAATCACATTACGGCGACTTTGCCTAGTTGCGATGGCTTTTGCCTGCGACTTCTGAAGATCCTCCATTCATTTCAGAACTGAATTCGACATTACGACCCTGTAGCAACACCCCATGGATGTGCAATCTCGTTGATCGAAGCTCGAGGCAACATTGCCAATTCATCGCCAGGGGCACAGTGGAGAGGGGTTTGGAGTCAATCCTATTTCGGCTGCCGCTTTTTGATTGGTTGTCACCATTACGTTTAGTGTGGATAAGATTAGTGTAATTCATTCCTGAACCGTCTATATAAAAANGGCTGCTGGCATCGCCATGAGTGGCCGAAAGCTCCCAACGACGCCAACACCGACGGTCATCGTCCCTACCATCCAGTACCCAGCCGCCTCCTATGCTCTAGACGAAGAGCAACTGCTGTTGATATCCTCAACCCTTCTCGAATCAGGCGTCGACATGCCCGCTACACCGAGAAACCTGGACGATGTACCCGAAGAAGACCTGCCTACGGGCACCGATGGCGGCAACTCGGGACCCTACACCAACCAGAGTGCAGCCAACTCAGCAACGACGTTCCACGCAGGCCCTGGCGCAAGTGGGAGCGGGAGCGGGAGGAACACACCCGTACCAGGACAGGGCGGCCCACCTTCCACTGCACGACTACGAAAGGCGCCTAGCACCCGGACGCTAGGGAAACCATCGACAGACCAACTTCARGTTGCCGCCACGTTGAGCACTGGTAGCAACAGTGGRGGTGGTGCGGCGGGGAGCAATGGCGGCGGCGGTAGTGGTGCGAGCGTACGGCGCACAAGCTCGTCCGGGGCCACTTCAATCTCCAGGTCGTCAAGAAACCAGGTCGGTGCTGGTGGACACACTCTACACCGGTATCGCAGTACGCCACGGTTACCACACGACAAGGAGATGGCACCTGCGCCTGCAACGGGGATGTACTGGAGTAAAGCGCCAGTATGGGGTACCCTGCCTTCGAGATCWTTTCGAAACCATACAGCAACGTTGGTGGATACGGTGGTCTGGATTATYGGAGGGAACGATGACAAGGATTCTGCGAGGGATATCTATTGCTTCGATACCGGTGCGTATTCTATACRTCYCCCCTTCCGAAGTGGTTCGTTATTGATTTATGGGTTTTCGTTATCYCAGAGACGATGCAATGGACGCGTCCAGATACAGTGGGCGAATCGCCGCCTGCATGTCGAGCMCAAACRGCTACGCTCGTAGACAAGAAAATCGTCATATACGGTGGCGGTCTGGGGTCATACTACTTCGACGGCGTATACGTCCTCGATACCGCAACACGAAGATGGTCGCAACCTCCCATACTGGACGGCCCACATCCTGCAGGACGCCGAGCCCACACTGCAGTATACTATGATAACAAGATCTGGATATTCGGAGGAGGGAACGGCTTGAATGCCCTCAACGATGTGTGGACGTTGGATCTGGGAAGCAACCACACTGGGTTGATTGAGGGTACCGAGGGAAGAGGTCTCCGATGGGAAGAGAAGATCACCACCACGGTCAAGCCTTGTCCTCGAGGGTACCACACCGCAAATCTTGTCAGGGACATCATGGTGGTGGTTGGTGGTAGCGACGGGAAGGAGTGCTTCACGGATATCTGGCTACTCAATTTGAGTGAGTACATCAAGCGTACTCCACGTTCTTTGCGCTAACGCACCAGCAGCGAGTCTGATATGGTCGAAAGTCAACATCCCGCCCCCGTTGTACAAGCGATTATCTCACTCTGCGACTCAAGTTGGGTCGTACCTGTTTATCGTAGGAGGCCACACCGGCCAAGAATACACYTCGGAGATCTTGATGCTGAACCTTGGTGAGGATACTTCTCTCTYTCCATCGGTAGTTTGCTGACAGAACACGGCTTTCAGTGTCCCTTCATTACGAGCCGCGGACTATCTACGGCAAGCCGCCTAGTCCTCGAGGAAACCATTCTGCTGTTCTTTCGGATAGCCGTCTATTCCTTTTTGGAGGCTTCAACGGTCAAATATCGTTCGACGATGTCTACATTCTCGACCTTGCCGCTAGTGCTTACCTCCCTCAAGTCACAAGCTTCGAGATTGAATCAGGGGATCCMAATAGTTATTAGGTTGCTAGAGGGTTTTGAATCAGGTTCACGCCRGGCTGGGTGTTGTCTATCGTCTGCGTTCTATTYCTTGTATCATATCATATCATTATTCCACTTGATACCTTTGCAATCGTYGTCGYCCAAATTCACCGGCATCGGCTGTGCCCTTAGCGCTGATAGATTATGRGGATGAGCGCGTTGCCCTAACAAAGCCAAACTCTGTACCGTACTCAACATCCACCACAATGAGCATCCGTGGTCCACGAAAGGGCGAAAACTACGAGCTCAGCGTCGACCTCAACAGTGAATACAGGGACAAGCGYAAAGATGCTATCAAGCGCGTTATCGCGTCGATGACCGTTGGCAAGGGTCAGTCGTYARTCTKGTCTCCTCCTGCCCGCAGCTTNCCTGATSCCTCCTCCCCTACTCTTCATGCTCGGCTGGTATATCGTCGTTCGTCTGTGTCGGGCATGACAACCAGATGTCAGCGGTCTCTTCCCTGACGTCCTCAAAAAYATGCAAACCGACGACCTGGAGCNAAAAAAAGCTGGTCTACCTCTACCTGATGAACTACGCCAAGACMCAACCGGAGCTCGTCATCCTCGCAGTGAACACCTTCGTCAAAGACTCTGACGACCCCAATCCTCTCGTCCGGGCGCTCGCTATCAGGACTATGGGCTGCCTGCGAGCGGAGAAGATCATCGATTATCTCTGTGATCCGTTGCAGAAGGCGTTGAGGGACGAGAACCCCTACGTGAGGAAGACGGCGGCRCTGTGTGTTGCGAAGCTGTATGATTTGAAGCCGGAGTTGGTYATTGAGAATGGATTTTTGGAGCAGCTGCAYGAGATGATTTCAGATTCGAATCCTATGGTGAGTRCGAGKGCCTCCTNCCCCTCCATTTYATCATCGAAAGTATACWGACTGACTGATGTGTTTCGCTCGCAGGTGGTAGCCAACACCGTAGCAGCTCTAACCGACATCCACATCTCATCYACCTCCTCCCTRCCCTCGACMTCCTCCCCAGATCCCGCCAACCCCGCGCCCGACACAATCTCTCCAGCCGTCTTCCACATCACCCCCGCTATCCTCAACAAACTYCTCGTCGCCCTCAACGAGTGCTCAGAATGGGGCCGTGTAGCCGTCTTGAACGCTCTAGCACGCTACCACGCCGCAGACGACAAAGAATCCGAACACATCTGCGAGCGCGTCGTGCCCCAGTTCCAGCACGTCAACGGGTCCGTCGTCCTCGCCGCCGTAAAGGTCGTGATGATACACCTCCGGAACGTGCACAGAGAGGACCTGATCAAGTCCCTCATTAGGAAGATGGCYCCGCCCCTGGTGACCCTCCTTAGCAGCCCGCCCGAAGTSCAGTGGGTCGCGCTGAGGAATATCAATTTGTTGCTGCAGAAGAGGCCCGAGTTGCTGTCGAGCGAGATTAGGGTGTTCTTTTGCAAGTATAATGATCCGCTTTATGTTAAAGTGGAGAAGGTGGATATTATGGTGAGGTTGGGGAATGACAGGAATGTGGATGCGTTGTTGAGYGAGTTGAAAGAGTGAGTGTWCWTYTTCAACGTTTATTCCATCGTGCTAACGAGAGCGARAACAGGTACGCCTCGGAGGTGGACGTTGACTTTGTACGCAAGAGTGTAAAGGCAATCGGCCAGACYGCGGTGAAGATTGAAGAGGCAGCTGAGAAATGCGTCAACGTCCTMCTGGARCTCATYGCCACACGAGTGAGCTATGTCGTCCAAGAGGCCATTGTCGTCATGAAGGTACAGTATCCTCTTCCACCTCCCACCCGCAACAAATACTCATTAAATATTTGATTCCCTACCCAACAGGACATCTTCCGCAAATACCCCTCCACCTACGAAGGTGTCATCCCCACCCTCTGCGCCAACCTCGACGAACTAGACGAACCCGAAGCCAAAGCTTCCTTGATCTGGATTATCGGCGAATACGCCAATAAAATCGACAACGCAGACGACCTCCTCACCCTCTTCGTTGACTCCTTCACCGAAGAATCCTACCCCGTCCAACTGCAAGTCCTCACCGCCGTCGTCAAGCTCTTCCTCAAAAGCGGCGGGGAGGGCGGTGGAGATCGCGGGAGGCGAGCGCAGGTCGTCGTGCAGCGGGTGTTGCAGGTGGCGACACGCGAATGCGACAGCCCCGACGTGAGGGATCGAGCGTATATCTATTGGAGGCTGTTGAGTATGGATCCGGGCGCTGCGAAGAGCGTCGTACTAAGCCATCGACCTCCGATTTCGATTCCGAGGACAACGGTTGCGCCTGCGGTGTTGGATGAACTGATTGGGGAGGTTGGGAGTTTGGCTAGTGCTTATCATAAGCCTGAGGAGACGTTCGTGGGCAAGGGTCGTGTGGGTGCGGATGCGTTGCAGCAGAAAGGCGTCGTGCCACCTCCAAGTGCGGGTTTGGAGGATGATTTGACGACCAGGAAGGCGTTGCAGACTGTTGTTGCCGGGCAGCAGTCGGAGAACCTTTTGTGGGTATCCCTCGCCTTTACGTTCACGAATACTTGACTTACGCTTTGAATAGGGACTTCGACGACGGCCCATCAACCGATACCTCCTCAGGAGGTCTAGGTGGCCTGTCAAACCTAACACTCCAACAACCAGCTGCGGCGAACCTTCTCGCAGGTACCAGCAGCAACCCACTAGACGATCTCGTATCGATATTCGGGAACGTGTCGATGGAGCCGTCACAGCCCTCTGCGAACCCTGCAGGACCCTTCGGTGGGTCGGGTGCTGGGATGGGGTTGGGCTTTGGAGGGCTGACGCCGGCGCCTGCTGCTCCTGCACAAGCCTCTCAGCAAACACAACAGCAGCAGGGTGGCCAGGAAGACCTTTTAGGGTTGTTTTAAGTTGTTGAATTAGAGGGCCTTTTGCTGTTTAATTATAATTCTAGTTGTTCGATAGCGAGGATCGGTTCTGACAATTTCATTTTTGGTTTGATCTCAGGGGCGATTTTAACAGTTGATAAACGTTTTGTCTTTACGCGGGTCCTCCAATGGTTGTCACAGGGTGACTAGAGAGGGTCTCGTCCACTCCGAATTGCGCTGCAGGAATTTTGTGGTGAAGAGGGAGTTAGAGAAAGGCCAACCCTTGGCGCCTTGGCTCCTCCCTGAACTTATGAGGAAAATAGCCAAGCCTTACAAAACTAACGCACTCCAGGCTGACCTAGCCTATATGTGTGTAGGTTGAGGAAACCGCACTGAGTGGAATCGTTTCCGCAAGTACGAAGCAAAGCCAAAATGGAGCCTATGGGTGGCTAGCGCGGAATAAGAAATATGCCTCCGCGATGACGAAAGGCCCGTTTCGATCGTCCAGGGACACCCAGACTAAGGGGGACGTGTATAAAACTGAGTTGTCATTGACGTAGAGGAAGAGTCATTTGTAAGAACGGAGACAAGAATTCTTCATCCTAAATTCCCAACGGAAGAAAGCTAAAAATCAGCGGGCGGTAGTCAGAGTCGAAATCGGGAAGTGAGAGGCTAGAACATACATACGGGAGGCCGTTGACTGCTTACTGCTTCTTGGCAGCGTTCTTCTCGAGCTCGGCTTCCTGTGCCTTCAGGTTCTCCAGTTCGGCGTTCTTGGAGTCAATCTAGAGAAGGGAAAGAATGGCGGTCAGAGGTTATGTTGTGCGAGGGGAAGGGGAGGTGCTCGAATGAACGAACCTGCGCCCTCAGCTTCGCGAGCTGTTCGGCCTCGTGCTTGTGCACATATTGGTCTGGAAACAACCGGGAAAGGTGAGAACCAGCGTGTTAGAAATATTATATGGCTTTGCAAAGCGTACCTTCGTGGGCCTTTTCCTTCTTGCTACAATTCGTAAGAGAAAATCAGTCTCCAGAATGAAAAAGAACAGAAAAAACACACTTGAAGCCCCTGCTCTCTGCGACGCTTCCTTCACTTCTTCCAACAGTGTACGCCCTTGCCGCGACAGGGACACGGCTGACAACACGGCGGGCAGCAACGGTGCGCAAAGCAAGCATTCTGGTTATCGAGATGATGGTGGTGGTAGAGGTAGAAGAGAGATGAATCTATGCAAAACACGAGAACAAATTCTAGACTCTTTTCCTTGACTGAACGAACGGCTAGCCGTATGATGACGATGCACGCCCAGCCAATAGGAGCGTCCCGGAAGGTCCCGTGTGTGTCACACTTGTACTCTTATTCCCACGCTCCCGAAGGCATCCAACTTTTACCTGCTGTCCGCCGTCGTTGTCGTCAAGCTCTACCACTCCAAACATGTCCTCCATCCTTAGAATCGCCGTGAGTGCAAATTCGTATCTTTCTTTCATTTTGTGGAAGCTGAACGATATTGTAGGCCCGACAAGTCCAGGTCACCTCCCGACGCGGGTTCGCCTCCTCCGCTGTCGCTCGCAAGGGTAGGCTTTTCACCAACCCTTCAGCTTCCAAACCTCTCTAACCTCTCTTCCTCAAAGACCTCGTCCAGGACCTCTACCTCCGCGAAATCAAGGCATACGCCCCTGCCCCGGCAGCCAAGGACGCCCACGTCGGTGTTGTCAAGTCCTTCGCCCTCCCTCCTACTCCCAAAGCACCTTCCCTCCCCGCCGACCTTGCAGCTGAGCTCTCGGCCTACGACGCTGTTGAGCCTACCATTGCTGCTGCCCCCTCGACATCTGCTGCTGCTACCGAGGCCGCTGAGTCGAATGGTGCTGCTGATGCCGAGGCTTTCTTGAGCTTCTTGGAGCAGGACGTTGTCAAGCCCGTCCACCACCACTAGACGGACTACACCCACCTTCACCATTCGCGGGAGGTATGGGGAGTGTTGTTGTTGCATAGAGATGTCGACGAAGAACCACTACGGGAGGGAATGTGTGGATAGAGAGTGTACATTCAAACCTTCCTTTGGCAAAATATCATCACATCGTTTCTTCCGGCTTGAAATTTGGGAGTCATCCTAGCTTTCGTGGCTGCAGCCTGGATAGTACGGCCAAGCTCGCTGTCGATGTGCGCCATTGTACGTCGCGTTTCCTGGTGTGGCCATTGGCATGCGAGAACCGGCTTCGTTCCATTTCCAGTTTCTACTCGGCAAGTAGAGACATTTGATTACAGTTTTAGGGACGTACGAGGACAACCTTCCTATATTGCTCCCGGATCGGGGTACTTGAATGTTCGCTCTGGGTTCAAGCTCAAGGAGCTGGCGACTCGGAGTTGAGAATCATCTGACTCCAGTTGATCGCGGTTGACCCACCATCGTCGCCCCTCGTCAAGGTTACTCTTGACTCGTGATGAAATCTAATCTCTGGGTGTACCGTGCTTGGTTTGGTTGAATCCATCGTATGTACAGGTTTCTGCCCCACCGGAAAGCTCCTGGTGTGCGAGCACTGGGGTATCAAGCTAGACCCGCTTCGTTTTCTTGGGGAAGTCGGGAGGAGGTATGTTTTAATTCCTCGCACCTGGCGGGGTTGATTTTAACCCTTGCATCACAGTCGACCCTGGCTTCGCTGTACTTGTGGACAGGGACGCGTTCTTCATTCGGCCAAAAGAGCACAGAAAGTACCTACGGGCCAGACTTACTGTAATGTGTAAACACTTGATCAGCCGGTACCGTCTTGAGACTCTTCATCGTTCATCGCTTACATTCATTCAATCGACGTCTCCTCTGGTTATTGAACAAGACAACTTGGAGCGCGCGATAGGGCGGTTGGGCACTGCTTGAAGGATGATGTCTATTGCTCACTCATGCATCATGTCGTCCCGCGTTCCAACAGCTACAATAGGTAGCATTTAAAATATTTTATCATGGAATGTGTTATTTTTGAGGGCCTGTCATAAAAGGGAGGGTATCCACTAATACAGAGCAGCAAACAATAAAGGCAAGTAGATATTGAGCGTGATTGAGAGTGTGCTATGCGAGTCATCTGATACTGTAGCACAACGGAATTCCTTGGGTACATCTACCTTCAACGTCCTATCGGGAAGACTCCTGAGACTCTGCAGTAGTCGTAGAAGGTCCTCCTGGTGTATGTTCCTCCCAAGTGGGAGGTGCGCGTAGCCATTCCCATGTCCAACTGTCATCATTGTTGTTTTTCTGACCCCCATTCGCTTCTCCGAGACCCTCGACACCAAGGAGGCTTTCTAGCACACCTATATGTGACACATATTCCCCACCTGGTGGCAGAGGGTGATCGTTAGTGAATTGGCCGACGCGGAAGAAAGGGACCCCAGCTTCGCTGAGCTCGTTCAAAAATCCCCTCGATTCCTTGAGGTTGGACTCGGCCGACCTCGCCCTGTCGACGGCCTCTTCGTCGTCGCAAACTTCATCCCATCCTGTCGTCGCAACAACGACGAGTTTGTTCAGTTCACCCTCGCATAGCCGTTTGAAAATCCTCGTTTTTTTCCGAGAGGTCCGTGCATAGCCTCTGCTATCTGAAAGAATACTATGGAGAAAGATAATGCCCAAAATGGACTTTCTCTCGTTGGACCTTGTTTATCTTAGCTCGATGTCCCTGGCTGACGGAAGGCGAATTGCTCACCCTATAGGATTAAGGTACTGGGAAACCATCTGCAGGATATCGATATGCGGTCTCGCACCAGCTTCACCGCTGTCGTTGAAGCCCGGGGTATCGATAAAGGACAGTCTAATTTGATTTTCGGTCTCGTAGGTAAATTCTTCGATAGTTCCAGTGCAAGCATACGTTCCATCGCTGACGAGAGCTTCGTCTCTCCCACGAATAGAGTTGATGAACTGGAGATAACATTGATGAGCGCTTCGACCTACAAGACACAGAGATTTACGTATAAATCACTGACCGACGATTTACCAGCCCCGACCACCCCCATGATGCTGAAACGGGGTCTGTCAATACCTACTGGTGAAAGGGAGAGGTAAAGAAAAGACGAACACAATCACGCCATCCGAACTTTTCTTTTCGTGACGGAACAAGCGTTCCACTATTGCCTTGGGCGGCTGAAATTGATTTCCGGATGGTTGAGGAGTTTGATCACTGAAAATACCAGTGCGAAGAAAGGTCATACGCGTGTTTCCATTGGCACGTTCATGTGAGGGGCCATCATGGTCGGGCTCAAGTTCAATAAGAGTCTCCTCTACTCTCGTAGCAGCCTCGATAGCCTCAGCGTTACCACACACTTCATCCCACCGCGTTGTAGAGACGAGAACATTCTTCATGTTCTCGTCTTTGGATATTTCCTCGAAGGGTATCAAGGGACTCTCGGCAGCGCCCCTTGGAAGAGCTGATGTGATACTATGGAGGAGAATGACCCCTAAAATATCAATTTGTTCATTCCATCTGCTCCACGGATCAGAGTCTGTCTGGCAAAAAGTGAGAATTGCGTACCGAGTGTTTCGATGGTTTGCGATCATGCGCGAAACGTCTTCAAAGGTCGTAGAACCTTTGTCGTGATGTTGGAAGCCTGGCGTATCGACCAAAATCACCTTCGACTCCTCCGAACGGTCATAAATATATTCCACCACATGCGTCGTGCATATTTCGTCGTCTCCGACAGGAGCAACCGACTTTCCGAGTACGCGGTTGATAAACTAAAGCACCAATTAGATTCAAGACAGATCATCTCGGACAAGATAAGTACCGTTGATTTACCAGAACCAACCTCCCCTATGAGTCTGAAAGAGGTACAATTTGAATAAGATGTCTCCGAAATAAAAAGAAATTATTGACATTACGATACTGATTTTTCCAAGTAGGTTTTCTACCAAAGCCTTCGGGGAACGGTACAGGCTTCCCAGCTGCTGGGCTATGAATGAATCGGGCTCGCCGCTGTTGAATTGTCCAGTACGAAAAAACGGAACAAGTTCATCGCTGAGTTGCCCCAGGAATCCGTACGAAGAATTCTCAAGTCTTTGTTGAGTTTCAATGAAACCTTCAAGGTATGTCTGATCAAACGCTAATAGGTCCCATCGTGTGGTTACCACGGCGACATGATTTAACAGCTCGCTGCCGCATAACCGTTGGAATGTTTGCAACTTTTTGTAAGAACGACTCCCAGTTTCATCTAGTGTGATATCATGGAGCAAGATGACACCCGCGATTTTGCATTCCCTGCCAAACCTTTGCTATCGGTCAATTGCAATTCGAGCAAAATGAACCAGCTGCTGAGGTGACTTACCTGTTCAATATAAACTGCTCAATGGTGTCCAAAACCTTCACGTCTGCTTCAAGGTCCGAATCATGATCGTTGAATCCAGGTGTGTCGACTAGAAAAAGGTCTATGCAACCTGATGCCTTGAAAGCAAATTCTTTTGCAATCGTGGTACATGCGGTAATACCATCCTCAACAGCGGCATCATCTCGACCAAGGACAGAGTTTATGAACTGCAAAAGACTTTCAGCACTCTGGCATACAACTTATTCAGACGCGAGTGCATACCGAAGACTTCCCGGCTCGGGTTTCGCCCATAACACTACAGAGGACGCGTTCATTCCCCGGTGAGTTTCTTGGTATCCAAAGGGGAAAAGAGCAAAACGTACAGCATTACCCTAACATCGTCTGGACTTGTCATGATCTGAGTGTGATCCAGGCCCAGCAAGTTCTCCACGACGGCTCTTGGCCATTGGTAGCGTTCATCCTTGGGCAGATCGTTCTCGCCGAAGAAACCAGTTCGCAAAAAAGGCACCCGTGCACCACGAAGGTCTTTCCAGAGCTGATCGGACTCAACCAGTCTTCGCTCCGCTTCCACGCCGTTTTCGGCGTCGTCGACTTCATCCCATCGGGTCGTGACAATGACGACGTTGGCCATTTCGTCATTTCCACAAAGGCGTTTGATCATCCTGATGTAGTAACGGGAATTTCTGTTTCCAAACTTCTCGGCTTCCCCTGTGATGCTGTGGAGGAGGATCACACCTGAGAAGCTGTCTCGTCCTCTGGAGCGAATCAATGATCACACTCTTTCTCTAGAAACTCGTGCTACCCACTGTGATTGAGGAAAATTTGCTATTTTACGAGAGATATCTTCGTCTGAGTTGGCATTTTTTTCGAACCCGCCAAAGCCAGGGGTATCTAGGAGTATTACCTGAACACCATCTGGGCGCTCATAGGCAAATGGTTCAACTTCTCTCCCAGAGCCAAATAGGCTGTTGACGACAAGAGCTGCATCCGAACCACGAACGGAGTTGATGAACTGAAGGTCTCAAGATCACCATGTTTCCCGCTGCGTACCACGCATAAAACATACCGAGGACTTTCCAGCGCCAACAGTGCCGATGATCCTGCCAAGCGTTCAGCATCTGAGTGCGGTAGTTTGAAAGCCAGATAAGGTACAGACGCGACAAGCTTCACATCTTCGTTGCAATCCGTCATGATGGTGAGTACTATGGAGAGTGCTGAGGCGGTAGGAGCCTGCTGCAAAACTGCTATAGTCGTATGCGGGGAGGCTGAAGACAAATTGAAAGAGAGCCTGAAGTCGGTTTGCATCTAGTCTCCCGTAGTCAGACTAAACGAGTTCGTGTCTTTTGGATGTTGAATCCAACACTCACATGTATAGTTTGCATCTATTTGTTCTCTTTCAAAGCTTAAGCTTCATCTCTCCCACGTCCACTCAGTACGCGTTGCTCCATGTCCTCCTTCGCCAGGCCATCCCAGTCCAGCGTCATGGACGGCTTTGTTCTCCACGACGCTCTATTCGTCTTCCCTGTATGATCTTCTGCGGCCTTCAACGCTTTGGGTGTACCTCCAGCGACATCAGAGGATTCACCTGCTACCAATTCGGTCTGCAGACACCTTGTAAGGAATCTCGTCCTCTACCGACCTGCCGGATGGATGCTCATTTTCCTGCGTAGAAACACTCACCCCGATCTCACCCCGTTCCCGAACTTCCCCCTACCCCTTCTGCGGTATCGGCGAACTCAGGTACGCCTATTACTAGCTTATCTGTTCTGGACTATCACCAATATGAGTCTCGTAAAGTGACCACGCAAAATCGTCTCCAACCTATGCGCAGCCCTGCGTAGAACGCAAAGCTGTCTGACCCCCCCGTCTTTCCACCCACGGACAAGCTGGAGGACTGGTATCCCCGTTGTTAGTATTCCGAAGGTGAAGCCTATCGACTTCCCGTGCGGTGCCTGCACCCATGATCGGACTCTTCTCCGAGGACCCTAAGAAGCGCACGAGGACTTGGTATGAACACTTGGGATAACGATAGAAAACTCAGGTCAATCGTTGAACAGGGGCTGCCCGTACTCGCAGTCGGAAAGGAGGGGCCCGGGATTGCACCTCCCTGGTTATGTCACATTTTGATTATTCCTTCACAAGGCTTCGCCAAGTCCTCGATGCGGATGGACGGTAGGAAATAAATGTTGATGTTGCTAGGTCGCGTCGCTGGAGAACCGCTTGAAGTATGCATGAATTTGTTTAACTCTACCACCGAGTGTGTCTCTATGTCCCGGGCTTTTGTTATGCGTGACGTAGCACCCAGAGACTGGATATGACAGTCCCCCTTCTCGATGCTGCGTTTAGAACACATGGCCATGGACAATATGCACGCTCGAGCACGGTCAGTCATTCTTGCTCTTATGTCAAACTTCGGGCTGATGCTCGCACTCCTTTCTTCAGAGGACTACGAGCGACTTTCACCTCGTCAACCAACAGAAGATCGGTCGAGATTGACCGTGGCTGCGAGTTATCGGCGATGGTGCCACTCAATCGCTCTTCGAACCATTTTACGCTCTAGGCGTGCGCTTGTGAGCTGTGTGGACTCAGAATAGCTGTGCACTTCGCGGAAGAGCTCAAAAACCGTGGCCACCCGTCCTCTTACCCTGCTTCTCTTCTTTGGAGTGCTGGCCCGTGGCCTCACCTGATTTTTGGTTCCTTTGCTCTCTATTGGATTACTAAACCCGCTGGACGACGGTTGCATCCACTGCGTTTAAATCTCGTATTCCTATTTAAGTACGCTGATATAGTCTTCACATTGGATCCTCGCGCCAAAATCATTCATTGAAATCACCTGTAGCGTTCATGATTAAATACCGCTACAAACGGTTTCATAAATATACGTTTCGCATACCTTCAACGTATGTTCAGGGATGGATATTTTATATTTATTTTGTGTGAATTCCTCTGTGGCTGTGTGGACCTCGTCTTTGATGGACGATTGATGAGACGATTCGGCACCTCTTCTTGGCCTGAACCTTCATCATCTCTCGAAGTGACTTTTGTATTCAGATACAAGCACGCATCGATGGCTGAACCAGCCCCCAAAGACACAACCGCCGGTCATATTCGCGAGACTCTGGGACATACTCGACCCGGCACTCCCGTCGATCCCAATGGCCGCAGCCGATCTTCTAGCAGGACTCGCCTGTTGGCGCAGGCTCGTCAAGCAGGAGGAGCGGCTAAAGACACTCTGAAATCAGGTGTAAAGAATCTCTCGAAAGGAATCCAATCTTGCATACCACGCGAGAGAGACTTCGACACTGCAGGTACGAGCACGTCGCATGCAACGCCTTAGGTTCACCCTGATTGGTTCTTTTTCTCGAAGATATTTTGGCAGGTACCTTCAAGTCAGCGTTGGGGATAGCTGCTTCTCTCGCACCCGAACCTTTCAAGGGCCCATTCGAGGCTTTAGCCAAAGTTATCACCATTGTTGAGGTGAGAGCGGGCGCATTCGTGCGATTGCTCACTGCTGACCCCGTCGTGCAGCAAGTCAAGTCGAACAAAGCAGAAGTAAAGGCCTTGCAGGCGCACTGTGACCTCCTCAATGAAACCATTCTCCATGCAATCAACAAGGAACCTTCTCAGATCCCAGTCGATCTGATGTATAGCCTTGAACGGTTGGCTGGGTACGTCTTTGTGTGTCGTATTCCGAGAGGGACGATCTGACCATCTTGAGTATAGAGGGATACAGGGGGCCTTGGAGGAGGTCAACAAAGGACCGTTGACGGGAGCGGTTGCGTATGTGTTAGCTGAAGACAATGTTGAAGCTCTGAAGAAAGCAAACCAACGTATTGTCGAGTTACTTCAGCGCTTCTGGGTACGTCGCACGCTATACGTTGCTGCAAAATCAATCTTCTGACCTCGATTATAGATTGAAAACCATATTGCGGGGACAATCACTATCAACAGCATTCTTAAGAAGATCCAGAGCCAAGATGAGTGGTTAAAGACAACGTTTACCCGTGCTGAAAACCACATGATGGCAAGTCTCGTTTCCCTTAGCTAACTATATATCTCTACATCTATTCTGACTATCGTAGCAGAACGTAGTGCTGGACCGCCTTAAACGAGTCCCTGGCGCTGCCCATGATTCTCACGAAGTGACTACCACAATCGAGCCATGCTTTGAGGGTACTCGTGTATCCCTTCTGAGTCATATTGGTTGCTGGATGAGCGGAATCGTTGGCTTGGAAATGCCGATCTATATCTTGGATGGCATTGCTGGCATCGGAAAGTCCACAGTTGCAAGAACAGTAGCTCAGCGTGCTGCTGGTCTCAATGCTCTAGGTGCTAGCTTCTTCTTTTCTCAGCTACCTGCTGATAGGAAGGGAGCAGTGCTGTTCATCCACACTCTTGCATATCAGCTTGCCCGGTATAATGCTTCCTTTGGAGTCTCTATTGCTGCTGCTCTTGAAAACCACCCTGGGGTCCTGGACAAATATATTGAAGAACAATTTTCTTGTCTCATTGTGGAACCACTTCAGGTGTTGCTAAAGGACAGAAAAACCCCTCTGGTCTTTGTTTTTGATGCTCTAGATGAATGTGCTGAGGCTGATGCCTCTGCTTTACTTCGTCTTCTGCTTTCTGCAGTATCATCGCACCAACTACCCAATGTCAGGATACTCCTCACTACCAGGCCTGAGCGACACCTTCGGGTTCAATATCAAGGGGCTCAAACAGTGAGCTGCATTCATTTGCAGGACATTGAAGCAAGAATAGTTGAAGATGACATTCAGCTATATCTTGATTATCATCTTTCTCCTGCTCAAGTTAGTGCAGCTTTACCAGACTTGAATTCACTTTGGCAACCAACATCTGAAGATAAAGCTGAGCTTGTCAAAAGATGTGGAAAGTTCTTCATCTATGCCTCAACTGCTGTCAAACATATTCTCCACCCTGTTGATCAAAACCCAAGGGGCCAATTAGCAGCTATTCTGAATTCTCAGACTGCTGGAGTCCAGTCAGATCCAATGAATAGTCTCTATGCTCAAGTGCTTGGGTCTATCCAGCCTTCTGATCGTAAAAGCTGGTTGGAGGGCTATCAGCTGGTCCTTGGTGCTATAACAGTCCTCCAAGATCCTCTTCCTATTGATGGACTTGCACTACTGCTACAAAAAGAGCATGATGATCTTATTCCAGTGCTGGCTACTTTGCATTCTGTTCTTGCACCCACTCCTACAAATGGTGGCTCAATGCCTATCTACAAGATCCATCACAAATCATTTTCTGACTTTATCACAAATTCTGGACTTTGTCCTCCAGAGTTCTTGATCAAAGAGAAAATGCATCATTTGCACCTTGCTAAATGCTGTCTGCAGCTCATGAACAAGAAGTTGGTTTTCAACATATGCCAAATTCCTGTTCAAGATGCCTACAAAGATATACCCAAACTTTCAAATGCAGCCAAAAGGAAATACATTTCACAGGAGCTGGAGTATGCATGCCTGTACTGGGTCTCCCATCTTGGGCAAAGTGATCCTGAAATGCTCCATGAAACTATGGAATGCTTGGAGGAATTTGCAAATGGTCACCTATTATACTGGCTGGAAGTCTTATCCTATATTGGCCAAGTAAATGCAGCATGTTCAGCATTGACCCAAGCATTAGCTGCTATTAGTCAAAAGTCCAAGTCTTCACTTATTGAAGTGCTTAAAGATGGGCAAAGATTCACCATGCTAAATGCAAATATTATAAAGCGCTCACCTTTGCACATCTATTGGTCCTGCCTACCATTAGCACCTAAAAAAGCAGCTCTGCATTTGCAAAAGCCAACAAATAGCTACAAGGGACACATAGTGGGAACATTTGGAACCGATGAAACATGGCCTCAGATACTGGCAGTGCTTGAGGGCCACTCTGGACCAGTCTTGCATGCTGCTTTTTCCCCTAATGGACTTCAACTGGCAACAGCATCAGAAGACAAAACTGTTTGTCTATGGGACACTCAAACAGGTGCTTTGCTCTTTGTTCTTAAAGGACATCAAAACACAATACAATGTGTGGCCTTTTTATCCAATGGAAAGAAGCTAGCATCAGCTGGAAATGATCACTTTATCTGTCTATGGAACAGTGATTTTGGCACTAGATTACCCTCTCTACAAGGTCATCTTGGCTCCATTCAGCATATTGCATTTTCAACAGACTCTTCAAAAGAGATACTAGCATCTGCATCAAGCGATAAGTCTGTAAAAATTTGGGACTGCAATGCAGGAATTGCCTTACACACTCTTCAAGGACATCAAGATTTGGTCCAGCATTTATCTTTTTCATCAGATGGAGTAAAGCTTGCCTCAGCTTCGAAAGACTCCACTGTTCGCATTTGGAGTAGCAAAACAGGACAGCTTTTACATACACTTGAAGGCCATCTAAGTTGGGTACGCTGTGTAGAGTTTGCCCCTGAAGGTGCAATTCTAGCCTCAGCATCAGATGATAAAACCATTCGCCTGTGGGATAGCCAATCTGGCATATCTTTAGCAGTTCTTAAAGGGCATTCAGGACCAGTGCGGCATCTTGCATTCAGTTTGTCAAGTGGAAAACATATCTTGGCATCTGCATCAGATGACAGAACTATACGCCTATGGGATGGCCAAAATGGAGCTGGATTGATCACTCTTCAAGGGCATGCAAGCTATATTCTCAATGTTGCATTTTCAGCCCATGGGCAGTATATCAGATTGGCATCTTCCTCAGAGGATAAAACCATTCGTGTGTGGAATGTTTCACCAGATTGTCAAGATTACTCTCTGGTAGCCACTTTGAAAAGCCACTCAGCCAAAGTTCAACATGTCACCTTCTCACCAAATGCCCAGAGCTTAGCCTCAGTCTCAGATGACAAAACAGTGCATATGTGGGATAACCAATCAAATCCTACTTGGACCACTGTTCAAGGTCATTTAGGCTGGGTTCAGCAGGTCCTATTTTCTCCAGACTGTAATCGACTATTATCTACTTCCGAGGACAGAACTGCACACCTTTGGGACAGCAAAACTGGTGACTGTTTTGCCATCATAAAAAACCACTCAGCTCCAGTTCAGCATGCAGCCTTTTCATCTGATGGTAAAATCCTTGCCTTGGCATCAAAAGATCGAACTGTGAAGTTGTGGGACAGCAAGAATGGCACCGTGATAGACACCCTTAACCCTGCTTCTGGTCTCATTAGGCAGATTGCCTTTTCTTCTGATGGGGCACAGCTTGTCTTGATCTCAGGTGCTAAGACTATGCATTTGTGGCACTCTGACCAAAATGGCACCAAATTTTTAGAATGTGACAAAGGACATTCTGAAAATATACGCCATGCAATCTATTCACCCAATACAAGCTCTAAGATGCTAGCAACAGCCTCAAATGATAGCACAATATGTCTCTGGAATGGGGAAACAGGCCAAAGATTGGATGTTCTTAAAGGGCATTTTGATGCAGTGACTCACCTTGCCTTTTCCTCTGATGGAAAAAAAATGATTTCCACTTCAGATGACCATACATTGCACCTGTGGGAAATTGAAACCCATGAAACCAATAAAACCTATAAAACCCATAAAATTATCACAATCTTCAAGGGTCACTTGGCAGGTGTAGAGTATGCTGTCTTCTCCACCAATGACCAAGCAGTAGCTTCAACATCCAAGGACAAGACAGTGTGTCTGTGGAATCTGGAAGGTGGCTGTATAGCCACCTTCAAGGGCCACTGTGCATTCCCTGTGTATGCCACCACTCATGGGTTTATTCTCCATGTTGAGCAAGACAATCCCTCTGTGGCAGGCATTGTAATTATTAAAACCCCTGGTCATGGTTCTAAGCCTGCCTACACCCCGGTTTGCTGGCTTCCTCCCAACTGGGAAGTAACTACATTTTGTGTGAATTCCAAAGGAACCCTTGTTGCAGTTGGATGTAGCAATGGCCGTGTCTGTGCTCTTGATATCTCCCAGGTGGCTGTGTAAATTTTTCCTCTGTCTCTGAATTGCATATGTACCTCTTTTTATCATTGCTTGTGTATTTCTAATATCTATAATATCTCAAATCGAGCTTCTTGTTGGGATGTAAACCAAATGAATACATGAAAGTAGATTTTACTCTGAGACATGATTTCTTTTTCAATTAATTGTCTCATTATTTTTTCTGCTGCTGTAACATACAGATATTTAACTCTTTGAGTGCAAGATACCCTAAAGCCATGCTTGACAAACTTTTATGGATGTACCTTGTTTTGTTCCAGTTTAGCAAACAAACCTTCACTGACATACAAGCATATCTTCTTTCATGTCTTCAGTTTTTTGTGCACACTTCTTGAGTTCCAGTGGTTGGGCAAGGGTGGTAGTGTTGCTCACAGTAATGAGATCAGTGCACCCAAGCTCAAAACACACAAACAAAACCAAAACACACAACCTAGTCCTTAGGCAATGTGAAGTCAAGCTGCACAAAATCAAAGTGCAAGTAGGTGGGGGTTAGAGTGAATCAAGAATACTAGGTATCTATAGTCTCTCTTGTAACTTCTCAATAACTAGAGTACCTTGATGTACATCTAGCTGAAATGCCAATTCCTGAGTAGTCAATCCTTATGACAACTCAAGTCCTTAAGTCCTAAGTTCAGAATTGTTCATGCCATGTGAAATGTAAGCAAAAAACTCAATAAATTCATTGATAAATGCAAGTAAGATAAAAAAANCAGATGATATGATGATCCTGCTTGAACAGTAGCTAGTGTGTACATATACTACTTCAAGCTGTATAAGAAGCCGATCTGCTGATCACTGATCAGTGGCAATCAGCAAGTCGTTCATCAGGATGTTCTTGGCTGTATAGTTGAACACTGCAAAAGAGAGGCCCTTGGCATTGATTAAATACAGCTCAAGTGCTGATATACTATTATGAGCAACTTTAACAACACCAACAGCAAGAGCACTTACTTTCTCTCCAGTGGTATGATTTCTGTATCTGTTGAGGAGGAAACATGGTGGAATTATGCTGTGACGGTCATGCATCATGTTTGAGACGTCACAGCATAATTCCAGCATGTCTCCCATCGCATCTTTCTTTGATCTCTCCAGTGGCAGAGACTGTGAATAGATGTGGCAGGGATATTTCTGCGATCAGTGCCACGTGAAACACTCTGAAAATATCCCGGGCCGCATCATTCCTGCCTTTTTCTGGCCAAAAACATGAGCCTCCATATTTCCAGGATATTTCCCTTGAGAGCAATGTTGTAAATTACACAATAAACATAGTGCCACATTTGTTGATTATTAGTTCTGTATTGTTCCTGGTGGCGGTTATGTGACCGCATAATTCCAATGTGTTTCAGAAGGAAAAATTCTCAAAATACATCACATGTTTCCTACAATAATTCTCACATTTTTCTCAATGAAAGATGATTTTCCAGGCCTTGTGTCGGATTAAGTGTGCACAAGAGAGAGAATACTGTTTATTCTTAATACTCTATACTACCCCCCATACTCATACCCCTAATTTCAGTGTGGCACAACTAAAAAAGGTTTATATACACTACATATGTATCTTGCCTGGCTCAATGTTGAGCTGGTGTTGGGTGTTTGTGTGTGTGTTAGTTGTCTCGCTGTTCTTGACCTCTTCATTACACAGCATGATACTAAGTTAAAGGAAAGACAAGGTTTCAAAGGTACAACCTAAGTGGTTGACTACATGACTATCCAGTGCCCCTCAATTGATTGGACTAAGTGTACACAAGAGAGAAGAACTTCTTTATCCTTAATACTCTACACTACCCCCATACTTGCACCCTTGATTTTGGCGTGGCATGACTACAAAAGGTCATACACATACTAATATCTTGCCTGGCTCAACTTTGAGTTGGTGTTGGGTGTTGGTTTGTGTGTAAGTTGTCTTGCCATTCTTGATCTCTTCACTGTCTGGGCATCAACTGGGCAATGTTGTTTGTGCCCTGAAGATTGACACTGCAGAACCACTTGGGTGATTCTGCGTCTGTCATTGTGTTCACATTTTGGCAGACAGACTCTCTTTTACCCAGATTCTGCTTCTGTGTAGTCGTTGGCCAAAGACACAAAACATAGGTCTATTTTTCCTCCATATATCTCAAATGTGCCTTTCAGTCTCATTTTCTTTGTCTTTGTTCACACAATACATGTCCCTGGAGAAACTGATGTGATGTCAATGCCACCTTGATTCCTGCAGGGGTTACAAAGAAATTCCATTGTGTAGGCATTGGACAATGTATTGGTCATAACTCCATCAAAATCATGTTGAAAACAAAGAGATTATGGAGAGTCTGTCTCACAGTATGCACTCAACATGCCATAGCTGGAATCACCACAGTGGTCCTGCAGTGTGAGCATTCCTGCAAAGGCTGGAACTGGTTTGCTTTGCTGGTAAGAAAGGCTGCAAATGACTGATTCTTGGCAACAAATATAGAAGATGATATCTTGGTGCTCTCAAGCTTTGCACACATCAGTTTTTTGGTTGCATGAATGTTACTGACCTTTTTGATTTTTTGTCCTCCACACGCAACTGCCAGTTCAGAGAATGAGCAAAGCCTTGCAAAAAATAATTTTGTGTCTTTCATTTTTGGAAAGGCAACTGGAAGTGCAAGAATTTGACATTTGTGGTGCCTGTCATTGCTAGCACTTGAATACAAAAATTGCCAGTGGCAGGTCTGCTTACTGAAGATATATGCAGTAGTGCAGTTCAAGATAATCAAGATATAGTTTGAGTGAGTAGAAGACAAGTGTTTGCAAGGCCACACACTTGGGATCAAGTGGATGGCAACTTACCATTCATCCTGTTAGCTCATAAAAGTTTGCATTAACTGAGCCTTGATAGGATTCCATGTCTCTGACCACATTGCTAAGGTAATTCAAATGAAATGATATCTGGTTGATCACTGAGTACCAAGAGGTCATGGCGGTACCCCTGGTCCACATTATATAGATATTTAGCATACACATGAAGTAGTTGGTAAACTATGTATATTCTGAGTGAGGTAGTCGTGTTAATGCCCGCTACTTTAGTAGCAGGTCTTTAGTAGCCCCCCCCACTATCACTTACCTCAGCATTTATACTTTACTCAGTAACTTTTTCCCACAATTCTTGGATCCATACCCACCGTTAGGTAGAAACAAACATCAACATATTCTTTATATCTTCAAACATATTTCTCTTCAGCAGAGGCTGAGCGGCTGCTGCTCCTACCAAATGTTTTATCAACTGGTGTAATACATCACAAGATACGTAGCAAAGAAGGAGCTGGTGGTTGTACCAATGAAGAATCAAGATCTCCTAGCTGTGAATGTGCGGATGGCTAGGTGAGAGACAGCTGCAGAAGAGAAAGATGCTTAATTCATTGGTTAACTGTTCTTAAGGCTTCTTATTGTGTTGTCCAAAATTTCATTGCAATAACAGCTAGTATCACTTTACAGAAAGACAAATGTGTCTGTACATATGCTGCAAAACACCTTGTTCCAAGTAGCGGGTCTTTAGTAGCCCCCCCCCACTTAACACTTACCTCAGCATTTTAACTATACTGGGTATGTTATTCCCACATTTTGGGCACCCACATTCACCTTCATGTACAAAGATGCGTCAACATAACTCTTCTACCTCTTACTCCGCACTTATCAGTGTTCTCACAGAACCATGCCTCGCTCGTCAATGCCAACGTGATTTTTTTTTGTCATACAGTGCATAACACTGATATCGATGTAGTCATACTGACCCTGAGAATCAGCCAAAGCAAGGCATTTAGGAGGGGTTGCAAGTCTACTAGGCCTCCGTCAGTGAACCGAAATGGGGAGGGAAATCTGTATGGGACATTTTTCCACCATCNACAGAGGACGAGGCTCGTTTTTTTCAGGTGCATTTACGAGGTTAGGATACTATGACTAATTAGTAATGATTTTTTTGTCACTGGTGTCTCACACGGGGTCAATGTTGTACGCCGTGTGTCAGTATAAGACCCAGTATATGTTTTACGTTCTTGCAATCAGGCTTGAATTAAAGAGAAAAAGGGAGGGTTGGCAGCTGTTCTACGGGTGGGCAATGGAAATGTTTTGCCAATGTGAATGGCTAGGCGAGAGGGTGACGCAGAAGAGGAAGACATTTGATTCATGGTGATGATACAACTGATCAATGGTTTTTTCCCTTACTTTCCAACGTCCGTGGATTATTAGTAGGTGTGGTGATCATGTTTTCTGATATTTCATCATATAGTTGTGAACGACCTTCCGATTCCAAGTAGCGGGCGTTGCGGCGAAGCCGGCTTCAAGGTTATTCATGGATGGTGGTGGCTGTGATGGCAGATAACAAGCAGGTAACATCGGTCCGGGGTCGGCCATAGGTGAAAGGCAGCCTTTGATGCTCCTGTCGTGCAACAAAAGCCCAGGGAGGTGTATATTTTTTGGCAGACTACACCTCTAAATGTGTCCCTTGACTTAGCTAGTTTTTGAGAGCAAAAACAAACCTAAGATTGAGCGAGAAACTGAGAACTCAGCAATTGCCGGGCAGGTAACATACCCAGGTACTTGGCAGGTTAACCCCAATTACTGGCAGGTAGCGGGGCGAGCGATTTCCGGGCTCTTTCGCTTGCAGAATCGGGGGTATTCTGCAAGCGATAGGGCCCGTGGGGATGTCCAGGTAGGGAAAACTGAGTGCTCATGGATAGGTCCCAATTAGGAACCCTAATTGGGACCTATTTGGGACCTGGTCCATCATCAACTGCCGACCTTGATGACGTTGCCTTGCATGGTCCTTCCTACAAGTTGCCCTCAACACTGTACACACTACTCCCACACTGCGGCTTGTTTACGCCGGACCCCAATTTTTTNCTACGAACGATGGCATCGAGCGGGTAGGTCGACTGATTGATTAGCATGCTAAGCCCAATGTCCAACGGCTTTCACAGCCCCAGACTGCATGCTTTGATCATCGGTATCGACAATTATTTGGAGAAGACGGGGCTCGACAAGCTCCAGGGCGCTGTCGCGGACGCCGATCGCATTAGGAACTGGCTCATCGACGACTTCAATGTCCCCGCATCCCAAATTCAAGATCTTCGAAACGAAAATGCCACCAGGAAAGCCATCATCTGGGCTTTAAGGGACTTATCTACCAACCACAAGATACAACGCGACGATCCTATCCTGATCTACTATGCAGGTTATGGATCTGAAGCGCTTGCACCCAAACGATGGCGCTGGGCCTCCCCGAGAATCCAGATGATCGTGCCTTGGGATTACAAGCATCCTGACGGCTATGACCGCGTTGTCTGGGGAATACCGGATCGTACCCTGGGTGTACTCCTCGGGCAAATTGCAGAAAGCAAGGGAGATAACATCGTACGTCGGTTCTCTGTTTTTACGTGTCGTTATAACGTGGGTTCAAACTCATGACTTTGAACAGACAGTGATATTTGATTCCTGTAGTTCCGACTATGGTTCACAACTTCGATCGGAGGTCAGGGTCAGAGGGATAGGACTTCAGGAGAGGGAGCTCCCTGCTGACCTTGATGACGACCTTGTGCTTCCTAGCACCGTGGGTTCCCGAGCTCTGCCCAAGCTTCAACTTCGTGAAGCAAGATCACATGTCTTTTTGTCTGCCTGCGCGCTCCACGAGCGAGCGAGCGAGATCAAGTCCACCGGCACTTTCACTAGGGCCCTCCTCCGAGCTTTCAAGGGTATCGATACAGCTGAGATTACTTACGAAGGCTTAATAAAACGCATGGGGAATCTACCATTGTACGTTCTCATTGGGACCCTTGTTAGAGCGTGATCCCTAACGATTGAGAGTAGACAGACCCCCCAGTGCGAGGGCCTTAACAAGGACCGCTTCCTTTTCAACAGAAAGGTCTCCAACATAAAGTCTGTTTTGAGTGCGACTTTGAAAGACGGGAGTTTGACCATTGCTGGCGCCGGAGCGTTCCACGGGATATCGATCGGAAGCCAATTTGCGATTTGGAGGTCGCAAAGTGACTTGCCAAACGACCCTCTGGCGACGGTCACTGTCAACGCTGTCAGGGGTCACGAATCTATGGCTCCGTTCAAGAAGAAAGTCGAATCCATGGCTCCGTTCAGAATGAAAGTCAGACGTTTCGTCGCCCAGATCAAAGAAAACCCCAAACCTCAACTATTCATCCACGTCCCGCAGAGCATTCAGAACATGGACTGTTTCATATCCATGATTTCAGAAAATGAAAACCGCCGTCCGTTGAGCATCATCATCACTCAGGATGCATTCAGCGCCAGCATCGGTCTTACCTACCTCGGTGACACCCAGGAGATTGGATTCAAAATGCTCAACCCTGAAGAGCAAGAACAGAAAATCCGTCACACAATTGAGACCACTGCCGATGATCTTCATAGAGCATTGAGCCATCTCTGCAGCTACTACTATCTCCGTGATTGCGCCAATACGAATCCACGGACGATGGAAGATACAGTTCCATCGTCCAAGTTTACCATCGACATGTTCACTTTAGAAGAGAACGATGAAGAGATCTACATGCCAAGTGGTCCGAATCTCAACATCGAGGGAACCGGGGTCGAACTGACTCTTGGACCACACAATGAAGAACAGCCGTACGGCTTCAAGATTACCAACAATACCAACTTCCCTGTCTTTCCGTATCTGTTCTATTTCAACAGTTCAGATTTCAGCATCAGTACGCATCCTCGCCCAGAACTATGTGTCACTGGATACTAACCTAACGTCACGTAGCGCTGATCTATCAACCTACAGCCATTGCGCCATCCCCTTCCCTGCCTGGACACAGCTATCTAAAAGTTGGTTATGGGTCAGCAGGTGCAACACCCCAGAATTTTAACTTTTCAGACGACAAACTGGATCTAGAACAAGGTTATCTTAGGCTCTATGTGTCGACCCAGTACGTCGACCTTTCTTCTTTGGAACAGGGCCCAATATCAGGGCGTCCGAGTCNGACCGTACGCGTTGGATTTAGGCATCATCCCAGCATCTGGGGTGCTATCACTGTGCCTATGACATTAACGAGGGGTGAAGAATCGACTCCGGTCCGTATGATTGGGTGAGTAAGGCGCTGCTATTTTCAACACCATTGACCCATTTTTCTTGAAGTGTCATTGGCTCGCGAAATAACGGGAAGAGCACGGTACGTTATCCCGATTTTAGGATCGCCCAGGAGTGTCCGTTGACTGCTCCTCAGTTTCTAGAAGAGTTGTTCAACTCGCTCTATGGCAATACAAGGCCCCGACCACGGTTCGCAAACGAGTTCGTCAAGGAGTACCTGATAAAGCTTCCAGGCCCGGATGAGGAAGAGTTAGCCTTCGTAGACCTCCCAGCATTTGAAGATTACAATATTTATACCCACGTTTCGATGTTGCAGGCGATGGTTTCGTATATGGCAACCCAGTGAGTGTCCGCAGGCAATATCAAGGTAGAATAAATATCTTACGATCTTTTGCACGTCAGATATCAGAAGGGTCGTTGTCTTTCATCCCTTATTTGGTGTTACAATATCTCGAAGCCGAGGTTCACAGTAGTCGACGGGGAAAACCTCAACCTCGTCAAAGACATGGCCGGGCCAGAAGCGATGCGAAATGTGACTGTGCTAGCCACCAATTGGAACAAGGGGGCAGGCTTTGGCGGCAACTTTGCAAAACCTCGAACTGTTGCGTGGGGAGCTTCCCCCCGTCAGCGTTACGAGAAAGCCGAGTCTCAGCTCAAAAGCCTTTTCGGTGGTGGACCTCAATTTCGCAGGTTTGGGCTGCTCACCGACGTACTATCTCGGGATCTCGCTTTGATCCACCCTTTGGAATTGATCCAATCCCTGTCGCGGAACGAGGAGACTTTCCAAGTTCAACGCGAATTTTCTGAGACGAGACAATTGGGGGGAACCACCGCGGGAAGGAGGCTTCGTGGCCGCACTGAAGCGGAAATAGATAAAAGAAGAAGGGAATTGCGGGGCCTTGAGCTCGAACTCGAGGATATGGCCGAGGATGACCCTGAGCGGTCCGCTATTCACGAAGAGATGGACGACGTTAGGGCAGACATCACGAGATTGGCGAATACGTTGACGTTGATAGAGAAGTAGAAGTAAATTTATGGTGTTGTTGTATATTATGCGAATCCCCTGAATCTATTTTTGCTTTCCCGGGTTGGTCGGTGTTCCATCGAGATTGCGTTCTACACTCTCGCAACGGCCGAGGGGTGTGGGTGTCGTTGCTGAGGCGTGTTGACGAGTTTGAGACAGCGGCCGACGGCCACAACTCAGTAAGTCCGGGCCCATGGGTTCATGAATGACAGTATTTGTTGACAGAAGGGGTCTCATACGCCCCGATAACAGCTATGGGGATTCCGGCATCAACATTGGCCTCAGCAATGGATGCATATTGATATCGTCTCATGTCACCGTCTCCCAAACCTGGAATATCGCTCCAGGATTTCCAGCCTGGGGTCAGACCGGAAAATCGGCCTCGTCCCCAAGCTCATAGACCGAGAAAGGCGAGTGATGCATTCAAGGCAACTGAGCCTTTCCTTTCAAAAGGCAAGTCGCTTCGTTTATTTTCTGTGGATAGTTTCTTCTGCCTAATACGACGCCTTTGAACTTGGGGTAACATTATTAATATTAGCGGCGAATAAGCCCTGATGCACTTCAAATCTACCACGATGAAATGGCCAAGTCGACGATCTCGCCGAGAAGTGACAAGTCGGCATTGAAACGTTGAGACATCGATAAAATTGCCCTTACCATGGCATATGATTTTAACCTGCGCTTTAGTTCAATCAACTTTGTGGCAGCCTTTGTCCTATATCTAACGCACTGTTTCTAGTATATTGCGCACTTCTTCCGCCTTCCAGAACCCAGCGCGGCTGCTGTCTTCAATATCAGTGTCTTTCAGTCTAAAACTGTCGCCAAGAGATCGAGGGAGGCCAGGCTACAGTTTTCAGCAAAGAGAGGTTCGAAGAAACCGGAAGTGCATTCACCTAACAAATTATACTGTAGTGGACTGTATGGAGGCAACCGTAACGCGTAACGCTGGGGCCCTCGGTTGCCTATTTCCAGGGGTGTAACGCGCTTTTGGCTCATTCTGGTCTCAAAAAAGGAAATTTTGCGGCCCGACTGACGTCGGGCCTTCCAAATCAGGAAAGTGTAGCGGTGCTAGAGGGGCTGGTTGCCTATTTTTTCACCGAAGAATCTGTAACGCTCCAAAATCGGTTGCCTCCATACAGTCCGCTACAGTATGCTGGGGAAGATAGTGTACTAACCCGGTACTTCCTCCATTTTACTCAAGGTAGATTGTAATGGCGTCATGGCTCCTGTCATTACAAAAATTGTCCTCATCATCGGAAATCCACCAAGGTTAGGTGCGAGAACCGAGAGCTGGGACTAATCCCCATGAGCCTCCAACCTCCTCCTCAAAAAAAAAAGNGACCGTGTGTAATCGGGAGGATACCCAATCGACTGGGACTACACAGCGCCACAGGTTCGTGAAGGACTTTGTCCGATTTATTGACCTCCGACACTCTACTGTCTCCCATTTATATTGCAGTGTTAACTTCTACGATTGTCTCGCTAACGAAAAAANCGGGAAGAACAATATTAGTGTCAAGCTTGCCCTGTGACGCTTCCTCACACTTACTTGCGCTCAGTCAATCGTCCAAATATTCAAGACTTTAAATAAACAAGCCGAGAAAGCTTGAATATTAATTATTACTGAATGTTTTGCTAACCGGAATTTGTTTTCTGACGCTGTTACCTGACCTGGAAAGTCCCTTCAATAAATGCAGACGGCCGACTTGGTAAGCCCAAGGGCGAGGCCAATGAGCGAGACCTTGAGGAATGCTATTACATACATAAACTGGCATAAGCTCGTTGTAGGGGGAACAGGGAGACCAGAAAAAGCAGGGGCAATCAAGAAGGTAGCATTCAACAACGTTCAGCCTGCCACTTGAAAGCTACCAACCTCCACCTTAATGGTGGCGACAACGTTGGATACGGGAAGGTGGCCCGTCAAGAGTTCGCAGTTAACAATGGCATTGTGGCCCCATGGACCTGCGGACCGAGGGCCGTGTTTCTGCTTCCCAGTCGATCTGATGTCCTGGTTATCGGTGCCGGGCGTTCAAGTGGATTCTGAAAGCTATCGAGTTTGGCGGGACGGTTTGGGGAGGGTACTGCAGGCTGCGAATGTGCGGCTCGTGGGACAGAAGGGCCGGGCTGCCAAGGACGTTCTGAACAAAAAGTTAGGATTGAAATTACATTGGGAGGCCGAGGAAAGGTATTCTTACTTCCATCCATCGTGCATCGTTTATGGCTTCAATCGTCGTTGCTGGCGAGAGAACACTGTACGTCCGCGGGCGGGCGGGGTGGCTATCGCTGAGTTCTCCTACAGATACCGATCCTCGTCAGTAGGGATTGCCGCGCTATACGTGCAAACGTACAAAGCCCAACTACGCTGACCGGCGTGAAAATCCGGAGACCTCATTCTTGGCGCCTGCCCTCAAAGCTCTATCTCTTCGAAAGTTCTGCGTATGCTTTCCAGAGAGTTGTGATGCCTGGGGTCAACACGTTCGGAGCCAACCCTCAATCCGTAGACTGGCCCACAGTGGTGCTCTGTAGTTCCATCTTGGCAACGGTCGAAAAGCGGGGGGAGGTCCTGAGGTGAACAGAACTTTCCTGGGAGATGGAGGAGCAAATGTACGTTATTCAGAGGGCCTATCACCTGACAATTGAGTCGGTAGGGATATCCCTTAGCGCGAAGGCACTGCTGGGGTTGCTGGAGGGCTGCCACCACGAATGTGGCCTTCCAAAGCCCCACTACAGCGTCCAGCTTCCATCGGCTTGGAAAGACCAAGAGTCGACTAAGTATGAGGGGTTTGAGATAGAAATTGAGAATGAAGGAAAGGAACAGAGAACTTGAACGAAGACTCGACCGCCGGCATGTGTGGGGATCAGTTACCTGCGGAGAAAGCGCGGGCCGATGATGCAAGTAGCCGAATTTTAATACAAAGTACCGTCAACTTGGTAGGGCCCTGATTCGGTCAGTCACACAATGTCACGCCTTTTGGCAGGACGGTTGACCGAAATCCATTTCGTTCAAATTTTGGACTCTCTCCTCCGGAAAAAAGGGATTTTTAGTGCCATGGATCAATGAGCGTTGCTTTTTGACGAAGAGATCATGAAATGAGAAAGTGACCGAACCAGGGGCCCTACCGTGTCAAGGGTTGACGATAGTATTTATTTATGGCGATAATCGTGCGTTTCTTGAGAAACTGCTCGCAAGTAGCCCCTCCGTCGTGCCTCAAGCGAGTCTGATAGTTTTCGAGTGGTGGTGCTATCAGTCGACGACCTCATAGGCATTGCGGAGGTCAATGGTCACCGACCATCGCCACGATTGCTCCCGGATTCGAACGGCCATGTCCCATTCCACTCCTGTGCGTCCTCTCCACAGGGTCTATGCTGAGCACAAGCGGGATGATATGCAAAGGTTTGCTGTACACAACCTTCAGCAACCTTCAAAGGAAGATGAAGAGGATCTCAAACAATACGAAGAGAAATGCTTCAACAAGTTGCTGGATCTCATTGACCTGGAATCAACCCGGTCCCTAAACCCACCAGCCACCCCCACACCCGGGTTCAGCTCACGCTCCACATTCGTGGATGATGCAAACCGGGCTTCGCAATGGATCAAGCAAGAAAAGAGCGAGTGCCGAAACCTCGTTTTTTNCTACCTCACTCACGTTTCTCCAGATTTTCCCGAACTGCTCGTTTTTAAAAGCACCCCACATAACACCCAACCTAAACATGTTACTGGTGTCGAAAGTAAACCCGACGTGGTTGCCGCGTTCGAGAAGGATTGGCTAAGTGGGAAGGACGAGAGGAAGGTTCCCTGGGCGTGCATCAGACTTGCCGGGGAGGATGCATCCAAGGGGAAAACCAAGTCAGGGCAAAGACAACAGGCAATTAACTACCTCGACCTTCTCTTCCTCGCCCGACCCGATTTCCAAGCTGCTTTCGGACTGCTCATCAACGAGGAGGAACTCCACTTGTTCGTTGGCATTGCCGGTGTCAATGCGCTACATAGCTTCAAATTCCGATGGACAAGCCGCTTCACCCCACGGGTTGCGTACGCCCTTGTCTACCGCTTGTACGAGCCCGGGAGCTTCCTGGACTCGTCCACCACGATGACCTGCGACAAGGCCACGCGCCTCTGCACCTACACCTTTATTCTCGAGGTCAAGGACCAAGAAGACGGCGAAACCCGACAGGTTTCTTGTCCCGGCTTCATCTGCCGCTACGCACAAAGTTCCTTCGGCACACGCACCCATGTTTTCGTCAACGAGCTTCCGGAGCCGCCCAGGGTCGCAGGCCAAGCTATCAGAGTCATTAAGGACCAGCTATGTCGAAAGGAGACACGCTTCAACGAAGTAGGGATCCTCAAAGCCATACACCGAGATGGCCCAGTGCCTGGGGTTGTCGAGCTAGTACATGAAGAAAGAATGCCCTCAAGTCTGGTCGARGATAGAGAGAAAGTGCGTYTGGGATTAAAACAGGAAGGGGAGCCGTTTATGTCTATCAAGACCCCCCAAGARATGCTCATGGTTGCGTATGACGCCCTAGAGAGTAAGCTTTTCYGGTTGRTTCAAACYRTCTGTGYGTGCTCACCCCGCCTAGTCACACGCTTTCTTYACGCAGAACGGAATATCCTTCATCGAGATATCAGTAAAGGAAATATCCTCCGCCTTAAAGATTACCGGAAGGCTCGTTCACCCTCTCCCGCGGCTATTTCACCGACCCAAACGGATCAGGGGACCGCTCAGANNGCTTCAACTGTGGCGCTCACCGACTCGGATGCCTCTTCKGAGGCGCAAGAACGCAAGCCTTCGTTCATCAAGTTTTTATTGAAGGAAAGGTGCGTAGAKRCTGTTTCACTGAGTASGTTACTAGCTAACATGGGACTCGAATATAGCGATGACCCCCAGGAAACGTCAACGCTCGTAATAGATTTCGATCGCAGTGAAGACCTTAAAGGGAGAGAGGGAACTGCCGAGGATGCAGCCGAYCGAACAGYCAGTGTCCRTACAATTTTATTGCACACATTCACTGAAAGAMTCTGCCAGGGTACCCCGGTATTCATGGCCAGAGCCATTCAGAAGGGAGGGCCTWTGGATCCCCCGCCGCKTGTATACGCTTGGCTAAAGTCAATCCCCGAGTGTCCGGAACGRTATGCACACCAMCATCCCGACCGTAGCAAGAAATTTGCCGTCGTACCTGRGAARYTTRSAGAATCTCYATCYTCCRCGACGAACCGCACGCACCCGTGGAGACACCAGCTTCATCACGATGCAGAGTCKATATTCTGGGTYGTTTTTTACTGGGCGYTACTCGCYAAGCCTGCGAAAACTGACGCGGCTATGGCACTTGCACAACRAAACAAGRCAAAGACTCGGCCTCCTACACCCCCAGACCCGAAATGGACACCGGTTCCTCTGCCATTTGAAGAAAGTGATGAAGAATTTATTCAGATTTCTACTTGGTCTTGCCTGGTCGGAGGATCGGGCGCCCAGAATGCCCTCTTGTACCACATTCCYGCTGATCTCCATTCCAGCTATGAGGCCCTCTGTCCGCTGATCCAGCAGCTCGCATCGTATCTTACTACCGATCCGTACTGGTTTGGGAAGTACGATCCTGATGATCCCAGGACGGATCCGGAATACATTCACGAATGCTTCCAGCGTCTCATACTGAAATTCGTCAGCGACAATTTGAATAAGCCGTTCATGACCCTRCCCATTGATGAGAAGGGTCGAACGGTTCACCCGGTGTATCTCGCGCCCAGTTCAACGAGCTCCAGCATTCAAGAAACTTTGTCGAAAAGGGATTCGCGCTCAGCTGGGACGATGCCGGRGGAGGTGCGCGCTTGCTTCAGTGATTTAAACCCTTGTCTTTACTCACAAACGATGTCTAGCCTGACCGGAAACGTATACGTCTCGACCCAGATGGATCGGAGCAACCACTACCTGGAGAGGGAGAGTCGGTGATATGAGTGTCATCGTTGCATCTCGCTGAGTYGGATCGATGCCAGGTTCAAGAATAACTCCCTAAAAATCCCCGAGTCTACTTTCAACCTTTTCTATTAATTACCCCGTGGTTTCYACCAAGTAGTACAGTAG
>JANBPK010000715.1:0-69613 GCA_027579435.1 Candolleomyces eurysporus | reverse complement strand
ANANTAGNNGACSAAAGCCGGCAACTTGAACGGCATGCGTGGGAATGACATGRATGGATAACCGAAATTTGAAAAAGTTGCTACGTCGAACTGTTTTGCTCCTCGTCACCCAAAAAAATGCTCGCTCGGACATCTCGCAGACTGGAGACAACTTTGCTGCTGTCTCGCCAGAGTCTGCCTCGTCCAGCCCGTCTCGTTCCCCGCGCCTACTCCACTCCTTCAAAGCCGGCTCGGTCCCCAGCGACCGCAACAGCCGCCCAACCTCTCCCCAGTCTCGACTACCCTCCATATCTCCCTGCGTCGGGTCCTTCCTCGTCGGCCTCGACGTCGAACGACTTCCTCAAGCCCTTCCTGCAGCGCACACAGTCCTTCACCATCCTCCCCGCACCCCTTCCCAAGGACGAGCACAAAAATGACCCCATCTTCACCGACACCGTCACCCAGGACAAGCTTGCTGTCATGGACGCGTGCTTGCACAACCTCTACAGCGTCCCTCGAGCAAAGACGCTCTTCAACCGTCTGCGCCACGAGAAGCAGAGCGTCTTGTCGACCAACATCTACAACAGAGTCCTGTCGTCCTACCTCCAAATGGCCGCGCAGGAAGAGTCCAACCGGGTGATGTGGGTGTCCGAGGCATGGGAAGTCTACAGGGCTATGGTGTCCGGCAACGAGGGTGTTCTCCCGGACCACCAAACCTACGCTCTCGCGCTGAATGCGTGGCGCCAGTTCAGCGACATCCCCGACGGCGCCGACTACAAAACTATCCTCTTCCACATTACCACGGACAGCCGGAAGATCAGCCTCCTCGACATCGTCGCGCACCCCTGCATCCCCACTCAAGAAGACGCAGCCGACATCACCAAGCAGCTTGCTCGTATTGCGCTGGAGAAGCAGGACATTGACACCGTGAACATCCTGGCCAAGGCCGCGAGCATTGCTTCCGGGGACAACCTCAAGATTCCCGAAGCTGTCACCGCGCTCAAGCGTACGACGGACGAGAGCGGCAAAGTCGTCAGCGAAGTCCCGTTCAACATCCAAAACCTCCGAGACCACCTCGCCAACGTCGCCTATGCCCGCCAGGTCCTCCCGGACGATATGGTCGCACGACAACGCCACCTCGAGCTATCCGCTTATGACATGGCTGCGGAACGGCTCAAGTTCCAGCACGACAAGATGGCCGAGTTGGGGCTGGATACTCGGTACCAGGATAAAGTCCTTCAGGAGTACATGTACAGTTGGCACTCCAAGCTCAGCGAACGCCTTGCTAAGGAAATCAAGATTATCGAGCAGGAGGAAGCGAACAAGATTTTCCGCAATAGTGCGACAGAGTTGACGCCCTACCTGTCCCTCGTCGCGTCTGACCGGCTTTCGATGATCACCATTTTGGAGGCGATGAGGTTGACGGGGACGGGTGGGATCTCGAACGGGATGAAGACCACGAGGGCGATGGTGACGATTGGGAAGGCGGTGGAGAACGAGTACAAGGCGCGGATGTGCAAAACCCACGGAATTTCGCTGCCTTCTGTCACCCGACCGGACGAGACCGTCTTCACAGAGTTTGGATACTCGAACCTGCACCAGCGACGGCTAGCCGCTGCCCNGGCAGATGACGGTGGGCGAGTCGTGGACGGCACCTTGGAGTCAGTTGACCCGTGCGCAGGTCGGAGGCGTCTTGCTCGAGTGCTTGATGGATATTGCAGAGGTCACTCGGTCGGCGAAGGATAGGAAGACGGGGGAGGTTGTGTACGATACTCAGCCGGCGTTCTACCATGGCTACGAATTCATTCGTGGTAACAAGTTGGGGGTTATCAAGGTCAATACGGCGGTCTCGGAGAGGATTGCAAAGGACCCTCTGGGTGGTGTTGTGCATCCGAGGCTGCTGCCTATGTTGATTCCCCCGAAGCCTTGGGTCGGTCCGAGTGACGGAGCGTATCTCTTTAGCAAAGGTTCGTTGTGCAATACCTTCTTATCCCGTTGTCGTCGGTACTGACGATTCTCTTTCTTTCCTTCAGCCTCGCTGATGCGATTCAAAGAATCCGTCGAACAACAAAAATACCTCGAAGCCGCCGTGCGGAGCGGCAACGTCGAGCTGGTCATGGAGGGCCTAAACGTCCTCGGCCGAACACCCTGGAAGATCAACAAGCAAGTCTTTGACGTTGTCATACAGATCTGGAACTCGGGCGAGCGGGTGGGTAAGATCCCCCCAGCGCAGTACGACGAGGCGGAGCCCCAGGCGCCTGTGGATGAGAGCGATCTGAGTGCGAGGAGTATCTGGTTGCAGAAGCATAAGCTTTGGCAGCAGAACGTGGCGAATAATCATTCGGATCGGTGTAGTGTTAATTACAAGATTGAGATTGCTAGAGTCGTGAGTCTTTTCTTATTCGTTTTTATCTTTGACCATTCTGACTGATGTTTTTGTAGTATGCCGACGAAACGATCTACTTCCCACATAACCTCGACTTCCGCGGCCGCGCGTACCCCATCCCTCCTCACCTCAACCATATGGGCGATGACCTCTCCCGTGGTCTCCTCCGTTTCGCTACCACCAAGCCTCTGGGCGAACGCGGCTTCCGGTGGCTCAAGATCCACCTGGCCAACTTGTGCGGCTTCGACAAGGCCGATTTCGACGAACGTGTCGAGTGGGTGCACGAACGGCTCGACCAAATCAAGGACAGCGCGCACAACCCGCTCGGCGGGCAACGGTGGTGGATGAAGGCGGACGATCCGTGGCAGGCGCTCGCCGTGTGCTTTGAGCTAACTGCGGCGCTGGAGAGCGGGGACCCGCTCAACTTCCAGAGCAGCCTGCCGGTGCACCAGGACGGGACGTGCAACGGGCTGCAGCACTATGCGGCGATGGGCGGGGACAGCCAGGGCGCGGCGCAGGTGAACTTGGCGCCTGTGGACCGGCCGTCGGATGTGTACACGTTTGTGGGGAAGAAGGTGGAGAGGCTGGTTGATGAGGATGCGAAGAATGGGAATGTGCATGCTATTGCGCTGCAGGGCAAGATTACGCGCAAGGTCGTCAAGCAGACGGTTATGACCACCGTGTATGGGGTTACGTTTGTTGGGGCGAGGGACCAGCTGCATAAGCAGCTCAGCGATCGGGGTGATATTCCGGAGGAGCTGTGTTGGCTTTCCAGTGCGTATTTGGCGAAGAAGGTGTTGGCGTGTATTGGGGATACGTTTGTGGGTGCGCAGAGTATCCAGACGTGGTTGAATTTGTGTGCGAGGTTGATTTCGAAGAGTATTAGTCCGGAGAGGTTTGAGAGGAGGGTTGTGAAGCAGCAGGAGGAGATGGAGAAGAAGGTCAAGGCCAAGTTGAAGAAGAAGGCGAAGGCGGCCAAGGCGTTGGCGGCGGCGTCACCTTCCAAGGCCAAGGCGGTGGTGTCGTCGGCTGCGGCGGAGGACCTTGAGGAGGGAGAGGAGGATGAGGGGCGGGGGAAGAAGCCGTTTGCGGTGCCGATGGCGAAGATGAAGAAGGAGCAGATGACGAGTGTGATTTGGACGACGGCGTTGGGGTTGCCGATTGTGCAGCCTTATAGGAAGTCGGCGAGGAGGCAGGTTATGACCAACCTCCAGAGYGTGTACATTTCGGATCCTAATGTGCCCAGCGAAGGTGAGTCGMCAACGRATCTTTCTCTCTCGATTGACTGAAGCTAANTTCRTAYATTCYCTAGTCAACACGATGAAGCAAGCCTCGGCYTTCCCACCCAACTTTGTCCACTCGCTCGATGCCACYCACATGATTCTCACCGCTATCGAGTGCAGCTCGCGCAACTTGACTTTTGCCGCTGTGCACGATTCGTACTGGACGCATGCGTGTGATATCGACCAGATGAGCACGATCATTCGGGAYACCTTTATCAACTTGCACGCTTCGGATATGTTGAAGAGGTTGAGTGCGGAGGTGAGTTGAACATCTATTTTTAGCTCGTGCCTCCAGGTACGGTCGGGTGCTGACTGCCCATTCTTCCCCCTAGTTTAAGGAACGCTACAAGAACTACCGGATCCCCGTTATGCATTTGGAGARGCAGACCTCGCTTAACAAGAAGCTCGTCGCGGCTGGTGCGAGGGTGAAGATGAGCCCGGAGCAGGCTGCTACCTACAAGGCGCTTGGGAGCCTCATTGAGGCTACGGAGGAGACGTCGGAGCAGGCTMAAGTCGTTGAGAGCGATTTGGCTGGTCTYGATGGTGTTGTCGTTACCTCCTCACCCAAGAAAGACAGCGAGCTTCCGTCTGCGGCTGATTTGGCCAAGGATATTTTGGCTTCGCTGAAGGAGGGTGAAGATGCTTCTGCTTCCAGCACCACAGAGGCGGAGGAGACTCCYGAGGCACAGAAGGGGTCCGCGCTCAAGGAGGAGAATTTGGAGTATTTGATGAACAAGTTTGTGGATGTTACGGAGCTGTTGCCGCCGTTGCCTGAGAAGGGGAGCTTTGATGTGAATGATATTAGGAAGAGTTTGTATTTCTTCTCGTAGACGGTCCCCCTTGGTTCCGCTCTCGTCTTCCTCTTCCACATCTTTGTTCTCACCCCTCTTCNTNANNCTNTNCNNNMTCCTCTKCTTTCTCCTCTCNGTCCTCCTGTTCTTCCTGCTCTCTCGTCCTCTTCCTCCTACTTTCTCGTCCTCTTCTGTTCTCTCATCATTTGCTTTCTTATTCTCCTCTTTCGCCTCCACTTGCTTCACTATTACGACTATGAACTTACTACAACGCTTTCGGGGCTCTCTTTCATGCATCCATTGATTTGCTGCAACTTACTAGCTGTTCATCCCATCCATACATTCCACACCGCACAGCTCATAYCGTACACCAGCTCAACTTACTTACATCTCGTATAACTTGCATATAATGTGTGTAACTTATTATTATAGTTTGGTATAGATATCTAGAGGGTTTTCGTGGATCGACCGAGTCTGGAACCCCCCTGTCTCGTGTTTTTTCAAGTGGATTTTTTTTTCTTCCTAATCTCCGTGGCGATTCTCTCATCCGGTTAGTTCATCTCACGTATTAATAACCTACTTTTGTTCCCAGCACCCACCTCACCTCGATACCATCCGGCCACCATTCCGTCTTGAGATGCGCGCCATGAGGAGAGCTCCGCTATGGAAACTCTTGGAAAACATACGCCGTTGGCCTTGAGTCTCAACAGAGCGTGAATATCGGGGTCTTCTGGCCTTCTTCTGACCTTTCGGTGACTGCTACGTTCGATGGACTTAGTGCGTCTGAACTTTACAGCACAGGCTAACCAGGGCTATGCGACCGTACGCTACCCATAATCGACCGGGATCGCCTGATATCGCGTGGTCGGGGGCCATCGGTCGCCACGCACCGCAGTGCCGGCTTGTTGCGCCTTGCGCCATCGAAACCAGGGCCCACGAACAACCCCTGACCTCCCCTGACTATACAGGRAGAATGCTGGGGAGGGGCACGCAGGGGCTGGGTAGGGGAGAGGCGGGTTAGATCACCGGTAAATCTTTTCTTGTTGGTTCCTTGCTCCCCGGCGGAATGAATTATACATAGAAAGCCCGAAGTCCTTTAAGTAACCACCACCATGTGCAGGTGCTGTGGACCACCTGCCCGCCGTAGACTGCCCTCCGTCTCTTGTTTTCCTTCTTCCTCCTCGTTTCCTTCTTGTCTTTCTTCTTCCCCTTCCTTGGTCGYGGTYTTACGCACACGCTTACCCCCGCCCGCCATCGAGCGAGGCAGCCGACAGGCCTCCAGTTAACTCTGATCTCTGGGTAGTTATTGGGGTCTGGGGGGTCAATGGTGGAGACGAATTCGACGTCTTTTGAGACTCTGGCCTATCAGGCGAATGCGGTCAACTGGGTTGCAGGTGAGTTGAATCCGTCTCTCTCGTATTCCGGTGCCTTTTGGTTGGAGGAACAAAGTTTCTTATCTCTATTGTCTTGGGCACCTGTAGCGGCGTGCATGACCACGCTCCTTTACAACCATCTCATTACTATCGACCAGGAGGTATGTGCCAGACCGACGTTTCTCGGGGTAGAGCCTCGCTGATTTAGACGTCGCCTAGATTTCGCGGATTTGGAAGTACGGCATCCTTTCGCTCTAACGTCCYTCGGGCTGTGGCTCACGTCAAAACTGAATTGTTTCGTCTGCTCGCTTGCCACCTCAATTCCGATCCGCTCGTTCCTTCCGTCTGGTGTGACYTTGYAGTCGGGGCAAACTTTCGATAGCCAAGTTTCTTTTCTTCGTCAACCGATATGTCGTCGAAGCAATGCTTGTGTACGTYSTTCGTTCNTTMTYKATCTGRTAGTCCGCTTCYAGGACCCTTGTTCGGGAATATTTACTGATCAAATTTACATCCTAACAGTTTCAATTGTATTTGTGAGGTCGCTTCTCGGTGCCTGGACAGAGCTCAAAACTCAATTCNTTTGAATTTTCGCCTTCTTTYTAAGCGGCGTCGCAGGACTACAGATCACCAGAAGTACGTCACATYCATTCCATCCATCCAATCTTTCGTTGTTTCATCTTGAAGATGAGAGTGCGTATGCTCAATGGATCATTTTTCCGCATTCATAGTTGTTCGTCATCCTCTAYCCTTGAGGTTCTTCTCACCATATTSAATTACGCCCTCCCTTTTGTTCGTTTCCAGCTGYGTCTTCTATCTCCGATGGCTCACGGTGTACGTTTCTGTGACKGATTCGTTCGGTTCTTTCGACTGACACTCGTCTCTCGTGCAGYGTGGTGACAGTTTCCAGCGCCGCCGCTCAAGGTGCGTCTGACTATTGGCGCAGCATCGTTCCTGTTGACCCTGATCATYTTCTTCCYYCACAGCAATTCTGGTGCTACGAATATTCGCTCTATGTCAGTGCACCAGTCTCTTATCCTTGCTGACCATGTGGTAATCATTATCCGACTGCGCACATACGTACAGATCGTAATAATAGGGTATGCACCATTCTCTCCACTTCTTCCTCTCCATCCGGCAACCACCATTTTCTGCTTTCATTTATTTTGCNTTTTTTCTCGCTCTGAGCGAGACATCTGCTGTCTATCGTTCGGGAAGCATCGTGGTGCTGACTGACGATTTAATATTGGGCATGAGGGTGATGGTATCCCCATCTTGACCAAAAATATCACACCGCCGCGCTGGCTCTTTGACAGATTACTGACTCTATTGTTTTTTAGACTGTTCTTGCCATCGCCTTTTTCTTCTATATTGGTGAGGTCTATATATCACTAACACGAGGAAAAATTGTCTAATTCATTAATCGTGCTTCATTTTTCAGGCGGTACGATCACACTCGTCGGACTTGTTATTCAAGATTACCTAGGGGAGTCGGTTTTAAGTGCGTCACGATTCATCCATTCGAACAACTGGGATTTGGAGTTGACATCGAATCCGTGCGCTTCCAGTCAATGACGATCTTAAGATTCTTCCTGGATGTTACCCTTCATCTGTGCCTTCCATCATTGCTGGGACTTGGTGCGTCTTTTCTCTTACCTATGGGAAAGCTTCGCCAATTCATCCGGTGTTTTGTGTTTGTAGGATTGCACCCTTGATTGTTGAGAGTGTCCTGTTTGCTATAGTCCTCTCTCGAGCGTGGGTTTGGTGGAGAGAAGGAACGACCATGCCGAGGATTTTGACAATGCTTGTGAGTACATTTTATTCCTTGCTTGGGGGATCTCAATAACAATCAAAATTGAATTCCTGTTCAGGCTCGAGACTCGACGGTGTATTTTGGAGTGTACGTGGCTTGTCTTTTTGGATCTTGACTTCTGCGGGGGCTCAYATCCATGCAATCTTTCTCTCTGCTCTGTGATCAATCCATTTTAGTGTGTTCGGTGAGCATCTATATCTCTTTATCCGATTCCACGGATAGCTAAACATGTCAACGACTTTTAGCTATGCTTCTTGCAAATTACCTTGTATTCCAATTGGGGCCTCCGTTCCTAACGGGTTTGCTGGTAACGTGYGTATTCGTCGCCTTTTCCTTAACACCGCATTTCACTGAACGCCTCGGACTTATAGGCCTTGTAGTACGGCTGGATGCATCCTCGTACGCCTTCTTATCTCCTTCATATTGATAAACCTCTGACTCGGTGTTTCCTTCCTATTGTACTGAAATAAACCAGGGATCCCACATGTTCCTCAACCTCCGTAGCATGATCTCGACCGACGACGACGAYTTCTCGAACGACGGTCCAGGTACACGGCGGAACCACTCCAAGATGGTCATCGTCCCCATCCCACTATCCCACCAGAACTATCGAAGACAGAGAGACTCGTCGGATCCGACGGAAACTCAAAGCCAGACTGCGACRGTGGTTTTGTTCGAGAGGACTACGCATACCCAGGTGGACGASCATGATCATATCTTGGACGGGGATTCTGTTTCTTCAATCGGCGGGGGTCTTGGTCGGAGTCGGAGTGAACGTGCGAAAGAGCGGCCGAAGMCGAGGAGGACYACATCTGACCCAAGTCAGGCAGCGGTGGCGAGGGGTGATGTGGTTTCGGAGCATCTTGCGCTAGGAGAGCTTTCGCCGTCTAGCCCAAGTCTTGGTGGTATAGAGGTGACTACTTCGGTTACGACGGTTATTGATGGGGATGATCGCGATGACACTGAAAGGAGGCCTAGTGTGAGGTTTGGGTCGGGGGTGAAGGGAGGGTCACCGCCGTCATGACACCCCTCCAGCAGCTATAGATKGATAGATGGATAGATAAATTCGGGGAGGAGTCGGTGGGCCGCCAGCCACCTTTGATATAGTATGCTCGAATTTTCGTAGTGTATGGTTTAGGTTAATACGACTTTTGTAGCTCTCATGTATACCCTGTCTGTGCTGTTGTTGACAATGTAATTTCTGCCTTGATTTCGATGACTGTTTCGAACTCGCGTTTRAAGAGAATGGTCAATATATTGGAACCAATGCAAGTCAGTGTATTACCAGAGTCAGTATAAGCCTGCGTATTAGAAAGGATGTGGTACTGGYGATACATGTGTCCAAGTACAACTACAAAGTCGAAACGAAYAATAGYGACGAWATTCATGAGCGCACACTCAGTCGGATGAGGGAGGAGTTTCCAATCCCCCGCGAGCCTTCCGAAACCACTTTTGGTGCCAACTCGTCSCCATCTTTTCCGCCCAATCATCAACTTGGGCGGGGTTCATCGGTCTGTCCTTGGGGCCTGTGTRGGTTACGGAGTCTGCCCATGAAGCACACCGAGGGATGCATTCGACACTAAAGAATATTTAACCCAAGGTTCAGGAACGTGTCCGGGGAAGAGTGGCACAATTCGAGAACTGTCAATGCTCTTTTTTTCCACTGGCAGGGTATTTTGCGCTCACCTTCTTGATAGGAGCTTCAATGCCTCGCTCGATTTTTCCTCCAGTACGTCGGGAGTGTTGGCGACGTCAGCACGGGCAGCTTGGAGGTCCTGGTGTGCCTGCTTGGCAAAGTCGAAGCCCGCCTTCCAATCCGAGAGTTCGGAATCTGAGTGAGACGTCGCGGGTTGCTATGTCCGGAAACGAAGTCAGTACGAAACACACAGCGATATTTGTATGGCACATACCGCGATGTTAGCTTCAAGGAATTCGACATATGAGTGCATCAGAATGCTGAAAATATGATTCGCCACTGGGATATTAGAGGATGTTAGTATGTATATTAGCAAAACCAGAAATGAGATGACACTGACAACAAATCATGCTCGAGCAAAAGCTGTCGCGGAAATCCCCGCATCCATGCCTCTCGCCCTCGTAAAAGGTCTTGGTGGTGGGGTCAAATGAGTAGAACACAAAGCGGTTGAGATCAGTGAGAAGACCATGGACACGGACTGGACCGACGCCCCCAGCGTCCTGGTTTAATAAATCTGCGGCTACGAAGCAGAAATCGTTGAGCTTATGAACTCAGAGAATACCAGGCAAATACGCATACATAGGAGCTCGAGAAACAACTGGGTGACCTCGCAGCCGAAGCTAACACCTGGCTTCATGCGTAGCACGACAAACATGTAACCGCGCAACCCGAATATCTGCGAACATGTTTTCAGACCGGGGCCACTGGACCACACTGATTCAGAGTAGCTACCTGACGTTCGACTCGCCCGCCGGATGAGAATTCGGTGCGAGGTTCATTGTAGTCCAGTAGGTCAATAAGCCTGCCTTCGAAGAGGCCAAGGATAGGAATGAGCCACTGCATCCCCAGTATGAGTACACGCAGGAAATAAAATTGCACAAGAAGTCGGGCGTACCGCATCAATCAGCTTGAGCCCAACGAAGTCCATGTTCTGCACCAGTTTTTCCTCATATACATCCATAAGACGCCAACCATCCTTGATCATCGCCTTGTGCATGGATGGTGGGAGCATGCACAGGGGCGGCGACCAACGATAATCGAGTCGTAGCCTGTACCTATTTAGCAGATTTTCCGGTAAGCGGTAGAGAGGAGCCACTTCGGCCCACTTCTCGACTGCTTTCTGGGTTATCCCTTCTCTGTGTGGGTCTTCATCTTGATCTGGAGTGTCGCGGGGGGTCATGGTAGTGGTTTGGGAGGCACTATGTCTCAAATTCAGATGCCGAAAGTGGCTGATATATGATACACAACGACGACAACTGACTGATCGTATGGAGCGGTCACTATTTTTTACCGCTTTCGTCCGATGACACTACAGCGGGATTACCTAGTCGTATATGTAGAAGGGAAGTCCGAAATAATTAAATAATGAACGCGAGAATTAGCTCAGGCTGGGCTATCTCCTGGCCCTACAAACCGAATATGTCCTTTCACTACAGCAGCCAGTGAACGCTATTGAGGAACTACCTGATGCTCGACTCGCGCGCTACATGATTATTCGGCGGGGTTCATCGTGATACAGCAAGTCAATAAGCCTGCCTTCAAAAGACCAAGGATAATAACAAGTACCTGCGGCAGATTCGGGGGAAGACTCTGGCATACCGGACCAAGTAGGTTGAGCCCATGTTCTGCACCAGCATTTCTTTAGAAGCATCAATGAGACACCAACAATTTCTGATCATCGCCTTGTGTATGGATAGTGGGAGCATGCACAATGGCGGTGACCAGAGTGGATAGCATTGGACTTGTAGAGACCATTAATGACAGTTCTGCCAGTGCCGGCGGGTAGCAGAGAACTTGAAGAGTCACTTCAGTCTCCAGCCCAATTCTTGACTTCTTTCTGGGATGTTCCTTGTCTATCACTCCGAATAGTTATCTTTGATCGCCTTTTCGGGCGGATCTTCAAAGTCGCTGTAGCTAGAAGTCGTCACGATCGTGGTCTGAAGGCGTCTGACCATGGCATGTCCACTCCGCTCAGTTTAAGAGGATTCCCAATCAACCTGTCCATAGGGTGACTTCAAGCGAAAAGTGTGAATAATGAGACTAAAAACAAGCATATGTCAAGATAAACACCACCTTAGAACGGGGCCTATCAGGTCTGTGTGGTTGGCGTGAAACGAGAATCGAGCTGTAGACGGTACCTATACAGCAGGTTTTTCGGTAAGCGGTATACGAGAGGAACCACTTCGGCCCACTTCTTGACTGCTTTCTGGGATATCCCCTCTGTGTATGGATCCTCATCTCGATCCACACTGGTGTCGCGAGGGTTCATGGTGGTTGTACGGGGAGGAGATGTGTCTCGGTCGGGGGATCGGCCGCGAGATTCAAGTGCCAAAAGTAGTCTCCGTTACTGACCTACAAACATATGACTGGTCGTATGGAGCTGCCATTCTTTTTAGATTTGTTGCTTTCGTCCGATTTTTACACAGTTGTATGAGGGGTAAGCGGGATCGCAGAGGAAGTCCAAGCGGTGAGCTTGAGCACGAAAGGGAAGATGCCTGCCTAGTTTGTGTAGGTGGGATACTGCCGATCCGGGTTCCGCGTCTCGTTTCTTCACGGATCGCGCTCTTGTCTGAGATTCAAAGGTCAGTGTTTCATGCACACAGCGCTTCGGAGGCCAAATGTACCGACTCCAATTGAGCCAATTCTGGGAGTCACCCTTGAAAGCGAGAGCGTACAGAGTCGAGTACGTATCGATAATTGTGTGAGCCAACTCGGCATGTGAGCTGAGATCCCTTGACTGGGTTGAAGACTTTGGGATGCTCCGAGCTGAAAAAAGGAATACCGAAGCAGCAAAGCGTTTCTTGTCCGCTATTATGAATATTACCCTCACTGCCCAACTCCATGTCGTTTGTTGAACCCAAAATCCATCCCCGAAATGGCTTCCTCCCTTTTCACCAATCTATCTGCGTTAGACTCCCTTTTCGCTCTGAACCTTTGTCCCTCCCGGCTATCTCTATTCGAGGATTTGACCGTCGTATAATCTGTATGACCCACATTGCAAAATTTTAGGTGATGAATAAACGAATATCATGATCATAGCCGTAGCGAAACGAGGCGTTTCTTGCAAGTAGTTAATTATTGCAACGAATTAGCATGGATATCTGTCGGACGGTTAGCAACGAACGTCGGCGAAAGTGGAGCTGGGACGTACACAAGTAACATAATGGAATCGACGCGAGGAAAACTGAATGGAATGCATGGAAGGACATAGGAAGTGGCTCATCGTCCGTCAAGACGAACTCCGCATACACTACAGCGACGTTCACGATCCACACTAGGTATGGTCAATTTGTTAGTACACCAAACGAATCGGCGCAAAACGCTGATAGGAACTCACAGTAGGCATACAAGTCCGAAGGGGAAACAAAGCTGGGTACATATCGAAGTTTTGAGTCAACAGTCACCATCTTGAGGACAAAGAGGACGTACGATAGCAGTGATAACCCCACAAGGTCCATACTTCGTCTGCGGCTCGTGTAAACCCGAGGCACATCGTGCGTATACTAATGAGGAAGTCAGCATCCTATTCTTGGGAGACAGACCAGGATGATGAACTCACAAGCGTCTTGGTAAAGTCCACCTCGCTGAGCCGCCGTAAGCGGTGTTTGCTCGGCGTACACAATCACAGTAGGTTGTTCGACAAATGTCGGCTGAGGCATAGGCATAGTAACCACCGTTGGTTCGCCAGTAGTGCCATAGCTAGGAGGAAGAGGTTGGGTGGCCATCGTAGTAAAGAATTGGGAGTGCCCTGGGTGTAATGATGGTGGTATGGAGCTTGGCAATGGGTAGACTGAGATTTACGGTTCATGATATAGGCCAGAGCGGGCTATATATAAACCTCGAGTCGCTCGTGCCGCTAGGAATCGAGAAAGGCATTCCTGTACTGCTGTCGCTGAAGGTGTTAAGGGCAGCAATAGCGGTTCGGGTCTTATTCTGGACTGGGTTGGTCTGTAGGCTGCCTGGAGCTTGTCCGGATGTGACGGGGCAGCTGCTTCGGAATTGCTAGTGCTGAGCTGAGCTCAATGTCTGTGGCGCAGATAGCGGGTTGCATAGCAATCTGCTATGGATGTACAGCCAAGATAGGGTCTAACCTCGACGGTGAGTATCCCAGTGTTGTTGATTTCGTGCAGCGGGCCGCACACACCTTCAGCACATTTCAGCTGTCATTTGCAACGCAGCCAGCTGAAACGAGGTGAAACTATGCTTCGACGCATTTACTGCGGTGCCTGAAGGGTCTCAAACAAGGGATCAAGGCGATTTTGACAATACAACGTTGTAGAACATGGTAGAACATGAGGGAGAAGCTCGCGGTGGCGGAGACCTGCACCGCTATCCGTGGGTCCATGGACCTTGGAGACAATTTGGTACTGTCCAGCGTCTCCATGCAGGGGGCTAAATTTTATAAATTTCTGGCGTTAAATAGGTCCTTCTTGCTTGTACGATGTGTTTCTTTACATCAATTTTATTCAGCCATTTTAGATGTATCGAGGAGTGAGAACCGACGATAAGATTGACCCTGGTCCATTCACGTGGCCCGGAGACTCATATAAGCCATCAAGCTCGCTGCCATGGACCTCGAACGGGCTCTATCCTCTACCACCTCAACCCTTGACCATCGCACACCATCTAGTCCTTCTCGATGTCTAAATCTTCGGGGCAAACTGCCTCTAACACGCTCTTGCTCCGACGCCAGCTGCAAGAGCTAACCAAGCGCCCTGTAGAGGGCTTTTCCGCTGGTAGGCACCCTTCAGAATCCCATCATCTGCCGTCAAACTCATTAGTGGCTTCCCAAAGGTTTGGTTGACGAGAACAACCTCTATGAGTGGGATATTATGATCATTGGGTATGTGTTTCACCTGCTGAACGTGAAATCGCGACGGTACTGACTGCTTGAAGACCACCTGACACACTCTAGTGAGCCCGAATGACCTTGGTGTTGCCCACGATGGGTCTAACAGCAATTCACAGCGAGGGGGGTTTCTTCAAGGCTCGGCTTTCTTTCCCGCCCGAATTCCCTCTTCTACCTCCAAAGCTGAAATTCATTACACCGATGTGGCACCCGAACAGTACGGTCCTTGTGGCTCTCCTCTTCGTCGCTCCTGGCTGATCGCTTTGTCTAGTTTATGACGACGGAACGGTTTGCATCTCTATTCTGGTAAGTTGTCATGGCCTTTTGTTGCGCTTGCTTTTTGTTCTAACACTTGACGTAGCACGCACCTGGTGAGGATCAGTATGGATACGAGGACGCTGGGGAGAGGTGGCTGCCAGTGCACACCGTCGAATCTATTGTACGTTGTCCCCCTCGTCCCACTTTGACCACTCTTTGATATCGTTCTACAGCTTTTGAGTGTGATCTCCTTGTTGTCTTCCGATACACCCAATCTCGACAGTCCAGCGAACGTTGACGCCGCGAAGGAGGTCCGCAACGACATCGCAGGTGGGTTTACTCTGATTCTCTGTCCCTGGCTGTTTGCTCATCTCTATCCCCAAACGCAGGCTACAGGAAGAAGGTCCGACGCCTTGTCCGCAGAAGCGCAGAAGAGGCCTTCGATTGATCACCCCACTCCATTAATTCAATATTCCTCTCTCTGTGTATTTTTCATCGTGTACATTTTATCGCATACACACGATAAGCTGACGAAACCTTCTACATACTCATTTCCTGTTGTTCTCGGTTAATATAGGATTATCATTCATCATCATGTATCAGCACTCCCGCTTTCAGTACCACCAAAGTTGACGGTAGGTGTTGTAGTCACGGCAGTGCCTGGCGATGTCTGTCTGCGCCCATCGTAGCCAGCTGCTCTACGGCAACAGGCCTGGAAACGCTAATAGAAAGGGGTGATGTGCTCGTCGAGAAGGAATTCGTTAGGGGCAGAAATGCCATATGGGCTTTATCTACCTATGACTAAGCGGCGTCTGTGAGATCTCGACATGACTTGGCTTCAAAAGTTGTTCACTTTCTACCTCGTTGGGCACCGTTGGGGATGGTCACTCACAACAGTGAGGAAGATAATGAATGGGACCACCTTAACCAGCCCGTTTGGAAGGGTCTGGGGCTGTCTGACCCCGTAAAAACCGTCGAGGTACGTTATTTTGCATCCATACCGCCCGAAATGAGATTGAGGAACTTTTTCTAGGACAAATGGCTCCTCCTCCCTGCCTTCCTCAAGGTTAAAGGGTTGGTGAAACAGCACATCGATTCTTTCAACTACTTTGTCAATACAGATATCAAAAATATTGTCAAAGCGAACAACAAAGTCACCTCCGACGTTGACCCACGTTTCTGGCTCAAGTACACCGACATTAACGTTGGTTTCCCGGATCGAAACGAGTTGGAGGCGATAGACAAGAGGGTTACGCCGCATGAATGCCGTCTACGGGATACGACGTATAGTGCGCCTATCATTGTGACGATCCAGTATACTCGAGGCAAGAGTATCGTCCAACGGAATGTCAATATTGGGAGACTGCCTATTATGTTGAGGAGCAACAAGTGCGTCNTTGGCGGGGCGCTCGGAAGCTGAGCTAGCGCGTATGACAGAGTGTCCGTTGGATCCTGGGGGCTATTTCGTGGTGAAGGGAACGGAGAAGGTCATTTTGGTGCAGGAGCAGTTGAGCAAGAATCGGATTATTGTGGAGACGGATCCTGTGAAGGGCGTTGTTCAGGCTTCGTGTACTTCGTGAGTACCTCTTGTTTTCTTTCTTTCTTTTTTCTTATGAGCGCGTTCAAGGTCAACGCACGGTGGTCTGAAGTCCAAGACCTATGTAATCACGAAGAAAGGCAAAATCTATCTACGGCATAACTCGATCCATGAAGACGTACCCATCGCCATCGCTCTCAAGGCTCTCGGCATCCAGTCTGACAAGGAGATCCTCCTTCTCACAGCTGGAAATACAGAAGCGTACAAGACCGCCTTTTCGGCCAACTTGGAAGACGCTGCCAAGCTGGGCGTGTTCACCAGACATCAGGCTCTCGAATATATTGGCACGAGAGTGAAGGTGAACCGAAAAGTCATGGGTCCCCGGAGACCTGCATGGGAAGAAGCTTTGGAGGCTCTGGCGACGATTGTGCTGGCTCATGTCCCTGTCAAGGGATTGGATCTTCGAGCGAAAGCCATTTTCGTCGCCACGATGACTCGGAGGGTGTTGATGGCCATGGACGATGAGAGCATGGTTGATGACAGAGATTATGTCGGGAACAAGCGTCTTGAGCTGTGAGTACTCTCGTATTATCGATGAGCTGCTTGGTTTACTCAATGTTAAACTAGCGCGGGACAGCTGCTCGCTCTGCTGTTTGAAGATCTGTTCAAAACCTACAACTCTAACCTCAAAATGGCTATCGACAAGGTCCTCAAAAAGCCATCGCGGACGAGCGAGTTCGATGCGTACAATACCATGCAAATGCAAGGAGACCACCTCACCTCCGGTTTCGTTCGAGCCATCTCCACGGGAAACTGGTCTCTGAAGCGATTCAAGATGGAGAGGGCTGGCGTCACGCACGTCCTGAGTCGGTTGAGCTTCATCTCAGCGTTGGGTATGATGACTCGCATCTCCTCCCAGTTCGAGAAGACGAGGAAGGTCAGCGGTCCTCGTGCTCTGCAACCCAGTCAGTGGGGTGTGCTGTGTCCGAGCGATACTCCGGAAGGAGAGGCCTGTGGTCTCGTGAAGAACCTGGCGCTCATGACCCATATCACAACCGATTTCGAGGAAGAACCGATCATTCGTTTGGCGTTTATGCTAGGGGTGGAAGGTACGTAGACCCTGAGCCCTCTCCTCCCGTTTTCTCAGATTGACGACGCAACCCCTTTAGATATCAGTTTAAACACTGGTACTGAGATTTATGGCAACCATACCTACGTTGTTTATGTCAATGGTACGATCATTGGCGTGAGCCGGTCCCCGCTCAAATTCGTTGCGCAGTTCCGCAAGCTTCGGAGAGCTGGGAAAGTGAACGAGTTCGTCAGTGTCTACCTCAACCACCATCATAGAGCTGTCCATATCGCCTGTGATGGTGGACGTATTTGCCGACCCATGATCATCGTGGAGAATGGGCAGCCAAGAGTGAATTCTGATCACATCCTGGTACGTGCTCAAGGCTCCCCATCTGAAAGCACTTGGTCGCTCAGTGATAGTCCTTACAGCAACTGAAGAAGGGCAATGTCGCGTTCGACGATTTCCTGCACAGAGGTCTCGTCGAATACCTTGACGTGAACGAGGAAAATGACGCTTTCATTGCCTTATACGAATCCGATATCGAACCCGCAACAACGCATCTCGAAATCGAACCTTTCACCATCCTCGGTGCAGTGGCCGGTCTTATTCCCTACCCTCACCACAATCAATCGCCACGAAACACCTATCAGTGCGCTATGGGTAAACAAGCTATCGGAGCGATTGGCTATAACCAGTTCAATCGGATTGATACGCTGCTCTATCTGTCGGTTTATCCTCAACAGCCGATGGTCAAGTCCAGGACGATCGAGTTGATTGGGTACGATAAGTTGCCTGCTGGGCAGAACGCGACTGTGGCGGTTATGAGTTACTCGGGATATGATATTGAGGATGCGTTGATTCTGAACAGGGTTGGTGGCCGTGTCTGTTGATACCACTTTTTTTNAATGGCTGACCAAACTTTCTTTCCACCAGGCGAGTCTGGATCGCGGATATGGGCGGTGTCAAGTCTTGCGGAAGAACGCCACTCTCATTCGGAAGTACCCCAACGGAACGTGAGTTTCATCCTACACATCCCATTTCTGGGGATAAGTGACCCTCTCACTCACATTTACCCATTGACCCACAAACCAGTTTCGACCGTCTAGCAGACGCTCCTCTCGATGAAAACGGCCAAATCGCAAAACGCTACGACATCATCCAACCAGACGGCCTCCCGGGCGTAGGCGAACGCGTCGACCCAGGAGACGTCTATGTCAACAAACAAACTCCCACCAACGCCTCCGATAACACCTTTACGGGCCAAGCAGCCTCCGTCCCTTACAAAAACGCGCCCCTGAGCTATAAGTCACCTGTCTCTGGGATGGTAGACAAAGTGATGATTAGCGATACGGAGAACGACCAGACGTTGATTAAGGTGCTGATAAGGCAGACGAGGAGGCCGGAGCTTGGGGACAAGTTCTCGTCGAGGCATGGGCAGAAGGGTGTCTGTGGGTTGATTGTGAATCAGGAGGATATGCCGTTCAACGAGGATGGGATCGTGCCTGGTAAGTTGTACCTCCTGTTGTTGTTTTTTTCGTTTTTGGGAGGGTCAATGGCTGATTGGTGGGTTCAGATACGATTATGAACCCTCATGGTTTCCCCTCTCGTATGACTGTTGGGAAGATGATAGAACTTCTGGCTGGGAAGGCTGGAGTTCTGTCTGGAAAGCTTCAATACGGAACCGCGTTTGGTGGTTCGAAGGTGCGGGCTTTTCGTATGTATTTGTGGCCAGGTTGGATGAACGATAACACCTGCTGCAGGTAGAAGACATGAGCCGGATTCTAGTGGAACATGGATTCAGCTACGCTGGGAAAGATATGTTGACGAGTGGTATCACTGGAGAGCCGCTCGAAGCATATGTGTATTTCGGTCCTATCTACTACCAGGTACGTGTTCCTCCCTATGATTCGCCCGTTCATTCATTAACGAACCGTTATACAGAAACTAAGTACGTGACTTTCTACCTTTTTTTGAGGAACTTTTTCTGAGCTGCTGCTAGAACACATGGTTATGGACAAAATGCACGCTCGAGCACGGTGAGTTTATCCTCCTCTTCGCATAGACTGACCCTGAGCTCGTACACTCATCTCCATACCTTCAGAGGTCCACGAGCGACTCTCACTCGCCAACCAACCGAGGGTCGATCCAGGGAAGGTGGTCTCCGATTGGGAGAGATGGAGCGTGACTGTCTTATCGGTTACGGTGCCACCCAGCTGCTCCTCGAACGATTGATGATCTCTTCGGATAAATTCGAGGTGTGCGCTTGCGAGCAGTGCGGACTCATGGGCTATAATGGCTGGTGCACGTATTGCAAGAGCTCGAAAAAGATGGCCACATTGACCATCCCTTATGCCGCGAAGCTGTTGTTCCAGGAGGTGAGTGTGTTGACGTCTGACTTTGGTATCAGCGCGTACTCAAATCGGCCACTCAGCTAATGGCGATGAACGTCATCCCTCGGCTTGTTCTGGACGATGCGTAAAAAGATGATCCTGGACGTGGTATCATCCCCAAAAAATCCTCATTTGTGTACTAACATCTTAGATCCACCTGTCCACTTGACGACACACTCATGAACTGTTGTTACCCATGTATCACTATTTGCATAGAACACCAGCAACGGTACCGCACTATCCATTCACTGATCACTATTCGAATACAGCAAGACAACGACTCAGTATTGAGGGACGTCATCTTGTATGCGAAGTGAAAAATCTTGCTTGCAACGAGCTTATTCCCTGTCATTGAGGTTGGATAGAGGCAGACGGCTGGACAACCAGTTGCTGGGTCCTAACCAGCGCTGAAATCGGACTCTTACTTCCTGGGTTTCTATGTAGAAATTCCTGTTGGCTGCTTGATACCGACGATGGAAGGCGGAAGTTCGGACCCGACTGCTATACGAGCGGCAATGTACGTATTGTATAGAAGATCTGAGAGTGCACACGGCAGTCGAGGTCAAGATCTTTCAGGATCTTGCAGATGGCAGCTAGTGATCACCGTGTTTTCTGGAATTTCGATAGAGAATATTACTTGCCGGCAGGTTGGTGGCACAGCCAGGGGTAGGGCTGTCTGTGAGGAGCAGATCGTCGAATACAGACTTTCGTTCATCGACTCTGAAGTAAAGTACGTGTAAAGTGAACAGCTAGATCTGGAGGGCACTGCCAGTGGGCCGGGGCCGCCATGATCGTCTTTTGAATTTCATTCCCGATATACATTCTCAGAATGCTGAGACTTCTCTCTTGCTAGTCCCCGATTTTATCGCTCATATTTCTTTCTCGTCCGTTGGGCGATATGTATATCTAGTGGCTGGTCGCACATCGAGTGCAGTAGGATTGCACAGACCATCATAATGTCAGTTCAATTAGGTGGGNCCGCGACGCGTTATTTGGTTGTGTTTGCGATCAAGGGCGACTCGGGCCGGTGGGAGCCAGCTTGCCCCGGTCGTCGTTCAGCTGCCAGAGTGTCAATCGTGACGGTGCGAGAGGCTGTAGGCAGGCAATGGGGATGTGGCTGGAGCGTGTAAGTGGCATAATCTCTTGTTGCTCTGAGAAACTAGCTCTCAGCACCAGATCTACAGGATTTGTTCTAATGAGACCATGACATGAATGTTGACTAGTCAACGACTCTTTGTCTCGCGTCTCCACGGTGTTTGGAGGACATCATCTCATCGAAACAAGGAAATTGAGACCTGATACTGCTCGAACTCGCACTTGTCTTTCCATGGGTTTCGAGGCCCAAGAAGGGCCGAGGAACAAGACGAGAAGGAGAGGAGAGGAGGCTGACAATGCCGAACTCGTTGATTTGAATCACAAGCGAATGCAGGTTGCACGTCCGATGTTGACCAGTGGTCAACCTTGGCTGGTTTTATCTGCTAGAGAGCATCCGACGTTTCTCACTGTCCTCGACTTCTTCATTCACTCTCCCGTCGTGCCCGCTCAGATACTGGGTCTCTTGAGCCTGAGGCGTCTAAGTTGATTCTCGAAAAACTTTGGGATTATCGTCACTATTTCTATGCACCTACTGCGCCCCGCCTCAACGTCCTTTGGGACTTGGCTAATAGTGACATGCCTGCTCTTCGAATCGGCCTTGGCTCAAAACCTTTGGGACATTGTAAGTTCTTTCGCAATTTATCTTCAACTCTTTGGTCACTGATCGCTCTTAATATAGTGGCAGACCACTTGGAATAGGACCGCACTTTTAAAATCACAAAAACAAATACCGCCTATTATATTCTCGAATCAAGGTCCTGCAGCAAAGTTGAATGTCGTCTTGGATGATACGAGGGAGTATCAGCCTGTGCTGGGACTCGGCGGAACTCTGAGTGGGTGTCCAAGCTAAAGCTAATCAGCGAGAGTCCACTGACGTTTCTCAATTCCGTCAGCTGATTCGTCTGCGCAACTTTTCAGCAATATCAAGGTGAGGAATAACCTCGTTAGCGGAACAAACTTTCCAAACATTCTTTGCGGATAGACGAGGAACTCGAGGAATTACTGGGAAATGCTCAACTACCTTTTCTCCCCCGTGGAAGGCGCAAACGCTGCTGGCCTAAGTTATGTGAGGGTGCCTTTGGGTGCTTCAGACTTCTCTGAGAAAGGTGAGTCCCATCGTTTGGTTCAGAAGCGTAATGATGAACGCGCCTTTGGACAGTGTACAGCTACGACGATTTTGACGGAGACTTGTGCCTAAATGATTTTGACATCGACTACGCCCCGGCCTACGTCTTCGATGTTCTGAAGGATATCCAGGCCGTCAATAGCAGTGAGAATACTCATTTAAATGCGAGCGATGTCATCGTCTCTGATTCGTTGATTCACAGTGCTCCGCGTCCATGTCGTCCCCTGGTCTCCGGTAAGCATTCCCTATCCCTTGCCATGCTCCGAAATTCATCTGTCGAATCTATAGCCCGCATGGATGAAAGACAGTGGGACGGCATTCGGCGGTTTCCTCAAATCGCAGTACATCCCGATCTGTGCGTTCTGTTTGGACTCGAGAGAATGCAATTAATTGATACTCTTTCGGCGAACTCTGTAGACGCTCATTACCTCTTTAAGTCCTTACAAGGCTTCCAGAAGAAAGGAATCACGCCATACGCGATCTCAGTGCAGAACGAGCCCATGTACGAAAGCAACACACATCCTTCGGCCAAGTTTACTCCGCAAACGGAAGCCCAGGTAGGCCGTGCCCTCAAGGACCTCATGAAGGGCAGTGCAGGGCTGTCGAACACGAAGTTGATTGGTATGGACTCCATTCATTTGAGCATATTCACTAGAGAGGTTTCAACGATAATTTGTTGCGATCTCGCAGGCTTCGAACACAATTGGGATCAAGCTGGAGGATATCCTTCCCAACTGATGCAAATCGCCGGGGATATTTTCGATGGGGTAGCTTTCCATTGTTTCTCAGTGAGTCATTTCTTTGGTGCAAAGGCTCTCCTGACACATGATCGAATTGGCTAAATGACTGACGTGAACATCGTTCGCTTCCAACAGGGCTCAGCTGGCGAACAAGATAAATTCCGTGCAGCCTATCCGGACAAGGTATGCTTCTTCTCTCCTGCGTTTGCCATAATGCTATCGGATGGATGTATCGCGGATAGCATTATACGCTAGTGACGCTACCGTTAGCTTAACTGATTAATTTATGTTCTGGTCATAGGAAATTTATCTCACTGGTGCGCGTTGCGTGTTTCATAGCAAAGGTTGGCGTTGGCCGGCTGATCGAACTTTTACAGAATGCTCCGGGACGATTGGGTCTGATTGGTGGAGTGATATCAAGGTGAATTTCTCCCCTTTGGCTCTCCCCGAATCCCCGTTTAACGAATCGTATCAATGGCAGAAATACACAGATATGTAAGGGTCTTGTTCCTGGTCCCGTAGCTCGTTGCAGGGGTAAAAATTATGAGACCCCGATGTCGGCGATCTTGCTGAATTCTTAGTTATTATTCCATTGATACTGATGACCGTCCTCCAGGCTCATCGGCTCTATCGAACACAACGCTCGAGCGGCGTTGATGTGGAACCTGGCTCTGGATGGCTCGGGAAATCCGAGGCTACCTGGAACGGGTGCCAAATGCGGCGGAGCAGGATGCCGTGGTATTGTCACGGTTAATAGTAATGGGACATGGAGTGTCAACCAAGAATGTAAGTCTTTACCGATCCTTGCGCTTCTTCTTGTTTCTCATTCTCGGCTGTCGGTGCATTGTTGAAACGATGAATCGGACAGTTTATGTGCTGGCCCAAATTTCGAAAGGTACTATCCCTAGAGATATAGGGGGACCTACTGCGCGAAGGATAGGTGTCGAAGTTCAAGGCACGATCGCTGGATCCTTGCGCGCGGGTGCCTACGTCACGCATCGAAAAAGCTCTACCGAGCCGCCGAGGTACTCGCTCGTCGTCTTAAATTGTAAGTTTTTTNGTTTCTCTGCGATAAATTCTCCGATTGATATCCCGATTCGTTGCTGTAGGGAATGATTCCCCTGGAGGTCGATGGAACCCTCAGCCGCTCTCTTCTACCATTGAATTTCGAGGTCAACGTGTAAGTGTCTACCATGGAGCTGTTGGAAGCGCGTTGGTCATGAGTATACTCGATAGGTGACAGTTACCTTCCCCGTCGGAGTTACGACTCTCTGGTGGTATGGTATGTAATTCTCAGCGCGCGAAATCTGATTTCCTAGCGTCTTATTTTTGGGTCCCCTTTACCCAGCTCCGGCACCGAACGCGACAAAATTCTCGTCGCTCAACCAAATCCTCCAACGCTCGAAGAAATCCTCCGCCACTCAACAAAATCCTCCGTCGCTCGATGAAATTCTCCGCTGCCCGACAAAACCCTCCATCGCTCGACGAGTACTTCGTGAAGATTTCATGCTACCCACGCTAGAAGACCTCCCTACCGCTCACACTACGACCTTTGCCTATCAGGACCCAGACGCCGCTTGACACTTCCCTCAACAAGAGGGACTTGCTTTCTGACGAGAATCTGAATCCGTTCTCGGAAATTTGCCATGGCACTGGAACCCGAACGTCCGGGAATTGTCCAGGAGCTATTGGGTGTCCTATTATTCGTCCCTAATTTTCTTATAAATCCATTTCGTTCTTGAACGTACGGGGTGCGGTCCCTGATCAGGTAGTTTGTGCTGTCAATTAACATTTGGAGAGTATGGTAAGGGTATTGGGGATCGACGCCGATGCCGAGAACGTCAAACTAACTCGAGCCTGTTTGAATTTTATTTCTTTTTGCGCCTGCTCCTTGGTAATAATAACTAATCATGGTCAATTTCCTTCTAGTTCTCCCTTTCCTTTTCTTCGATCTACTCTGCGCTGACTCTTGAACTTTGTTTGGATGTGCGTGGAGTGGTCATTGTGGCACCGATCAAGGATCAGGAAGTACGAGTCGAGGTAGGTTATCGGCTTCCTGCGTGCATTACTCCAGCATTGATCCAATCGTCGACATTCGACAGACGCTTATAATACTGGCGTTGGTTGGCTGCTTGCTTCGATGGCCGGGCGGTAGCTGGTCCCACCATCGGCAGAAGGAAAGCCACAATTACTAGCTGCTCAATCAGCCGTCTAGCCTGCTTGAGGGACTACATCTGCATACTACAGCTAGACTGTGCACTAGTATATGGTCCGTTATCTTCTCTGTGATGTTTCGGTCGTTATTAGTTCAATATGATTCAGCTCCAGTAGGATTGGAAAGTCTGTTAGCCGGCTGACGGATGGACGGATACGTATACGATTCGTCACTCATGCCGGTAGGGGCTTACTAGCCTGCACAAAGGACAGCCCGATTATGCCGGTATCAAGGGAATGGTTTCAGAAAGAGTCACAGCGACATCAGCTAAAATTACAGCAACCAATCCAAGCGTGCATACCCCAATTTCGGCATTCCACGATGCAGTGTTCTCCATGGGCCTACTCTACCTCGGTACTGTTTCACAGCAGTTCAGTTTTGTCTAGGTTCCTGGGTCAACCCTCTCCTGGTCACCGGCGCATGGGGTCAACCTTCTTATCAGAATGGGCTGCTGTGGGTACAAGCGCATTGATATTGGTTTGATGCATGAGGATGGTCAGTTGGTCGATTCAATTCATTTTTTCTGAGCTACTCCCACACTGATCGCGGCTTCCAATTGTTTTGTAGGCCCTCTTTGGTTTGTGTAATTCATTTCACTAATGGTTTGTCACTCTTACTTTATTCACAATGGTGGGCGTCATACTGATAACATTGAATAGCGTTTGTACCAGGATCCGGGTACTTCACCTCCCCGTACCTATTCTTCAAGGCTGCCGTGTTTAGCCTCCGTTCATTTTAGATGAATTCAAATTGACCGCTGGAGAGCTGAAATTATTGGAGTTATCGGCTGTATTAGGCCGAGCTTGGACTGTCTCCACCTTCGCTGCCGACCGGAGTCGCAACTGTTACGACTCTGGAGACATGAGAAGGTCTTGGAGGTACGTTATTCTGTCACCCCTAAAAGTATGTTCTCACTGCTACGAAGGGTCGGCGAAAGGCTAATCGGGAAGGAATCTGGTGCACTGACAAGCCATCAAGGCATCAGCGGAACCTTTTGAAGCCACCGCACCCTCGAGGCTTCTGAATGGACGTTTTGATTTACTTCCTTGTCCCGTCTCGCTTCTTGTAATGACTTGACATAGTCGAGCACTACGAACCCACGGGAGTTGGAATTCTATTACTGGGACTGCTGATGGATTTGCCTCGCCGGAACTCTGCTGCCGCAAGCGCCAAAAATGCTATCTTCCTCGTTGTCGACCGAACCCCGTTGCTTTTCCCCGATTGTTGCCTGCGCTTACACCGGGGAATGTACGATTTGGCGCATTCGACCGACCTGCCCAATTCCCCCATGAGAAAAAAACTATCAACGGAGGCTCTCACCAGTTTGTTGTTTCCAGTTAACCCCATTCACAATTGCGGGGTTCGTCAAGCCCTGTTAGGATGCGATCGGACTGACGGGTGTGTTCGATGTCATACCCAACTTCTATAAAGCTGCCTTGCGCATCTCCTTTGCTTTTTGGACATCACCCATGCCTCTCTCTGTCGACCCCCACCTGCTGTCCTTCTCCAATGTCGCCGTCGTTTCCACCGTTCTAGGTGCTGCCTATTATGCGTATCGCGTCCTTAACGCCGGACCGACCGTCCACCGACCCCCTGGGCCGAAACCACTGCCGTTCATAGGGAACGTCCTGCAAATGCCGACATCGAACCAGCCAGAAGTCTTTCGGTCGTGGGCGAGCAACTATGGTATGTGGCGGTCGTCTTTGGGGGCCCCAACGCTGAACGCTAGCTAGGCGATGTCGTCTACGTACAAATTTTTGGACAGCCGATGGTCATCATAGACAGCCTACAAGCTGCCCGTGACCTTCTTGATAAACGGAGCTCCATTTACTCTGATCGTCCCCGCTTCGTCCTATTCTCCGAGCTGTAAGTGCTACAGCGCCCCTCTACGCACGCGCCAATCTGACTAGTCGCCTTCGTGCGCTTGCCGTGTGTCAGGATGGGCTGGCACAGTGCCTCTACGCATGTCAGATAGTACGTTTTCTATATGAAATCATGAGAGTATGCAGACACTAATGAAACCCTATTCTTTGCTTTTAGCGGACCTCGGTTCAGGAAGCATCGTCGTTTCATGAACCAAATGTTCAATTCGCGCGCGGTTTCCGCCTTTCGCCCCCTCCAACACAAAGAAAGGCTTACTCTTATGGAAGGACTGCTCATCACGCCCGACAACTTCGTCGACCACCTTAGGCGGTATGATGGACACCCTCTTATCCTGAAGGGTGTTTGTCCTAATCTCCATTCCCAACCCCTCTAGATACGCTGCAGCTACAATCTTGAAGATCACGTATGGCCATGAGGTCCACTCTGTCGACGATCAGTTTATCCACCTCGGTGAGTCTCGTAATTCGAAGACTGACATATGTCTCATGTCAGCGATGTATAGCCGAGAGAGCAGCGACACTCACCATACAATCTGGTTCTCCTGCCGCAACATTAGTGGATTTCTTCCCAGCGCTGAGGTTGGTGGCTGCAGCATGGGAACCTCGTACACATGGCTATTTCCTAACTCCCTAACTCCGCGCTTCATCTTAGACATATCCCAACATGGGCACCGTTCTCTGACTTCAAGAAGGACGCACTGGAGACGAGGAAGGCGGTGGAAGCCATGATGGACGTTCCATACGAGCTGGTGAAGACCGAGATGGCAAGTCTTCCTTCATTAGCATGGGAACGGTTATCATAACACTCCACCTTCACAGAAAACCGGGGTAGCTATTCCATCATATACTTCTGCGCTCTTGGAGTCGAACACGAATCCCTTGGATGGATCTGTTCTCCCAGAAGATGAAGAAGATATTAAAGGGTCCGCAGGAACGCTCTATGCCGGTAAGTTGTGCAAAAGTCCACTTAACTGTGTGTGGGGAAGTACTCAAGCTCTGTCATAAAATGCGATCAGCGGCAGAGGACACTGTAAGTTTTGACTTTACATAGAGTTCATGCGCCTTCGCTAACAGGTCTTCTCTTCGAACGAATACCCATAGACCGTAGCCTTTTTGCATACCTTCGTCTTGGCGATGGTTCTTCATCCGGCCGTCTTGAAGAAGGCTCAGGCTGAAATGGATCAAGTCGTCGGTAATCGCCGTTTGCCTACTCTAGAGGATCGAGATTCTCTTCCATACTTTGATTGCGTGCTCAAGGAGGTCCTTCGGTGCGTTTTTCGAAGCGTGTAAAATGTTGGGCGTGTAGGGAATGGTGTAACTAACTCGGAATTTAGATGGAACCCCCCGGTACCACTGGGATTGCCTCACCGTCTGATGGAAGACGACTACTACCGAGACTTTGTCATTCCTGGGGGCTCTACAGTCCTTGTGAACATTTAGTACGTCCAGAATGTTCGGTGGTATTGGTCTTTCGTCTGTACTGACCGTTTCTCTTCAGCTCGATACTTCAAGACTGCTCGGACTCTGATAAATTCTATCCTGAAAGATATCTCGAAGATGATTCCCTTCCTGATCCTAAGGATGTTATCTTTGGCTTCGGGCGCAGGTAAGTATTTTGATAGTCCGTTCATCGAAAGAGCCTGGCTTAAGCGCCATCTTTCTTGCTTTGTATAGAATTTGTCCAGGCCGTTTCTTGGCAGACTCGAGTGTATTCCTGACGTTAGCAGCAATCACGGCATGTTTCGACATCTCGCCCGCATGCGACTCTGAAGGTACTCCGGTCTTACCCAAGGCAGAATATACTGAAAGTTTTGTTCGGTGCGTCTCGTTTCGTCGTCTCCGTGTGTGTTCGAGCTCCCTAATAACCTCCTCTCATCTCTCTATATTTAATTTAGACACCCCAAACCGTTTACATGCTCTATTAAACCTCGATCCGAGCGAGTGTTGACTCTCGTAAAAGAGACCGAGCTCGAACTCTAGATACTCGGTTTGTATTTTTAACATTGTTCCTGGTCCTTCAGCTCTCCAGTTTCGGCACACAGTAGCATTTCTTTCTGCCATGATGGGTCAGTAGACGTCGGACCCTGCTCATTCGTTCCATTAGGCATTTAAGCCTTCTTTTTCTGACATCGTTCTGTGGTTCACGTATGCATCATTTTTTTTTGATAGTCTTAGTACATATCCGTATTCTTCTCGACCGTCCTCGACCCGCGTATCTCAATCCTTCATTCGCAATTCGATTTTCTCATTACGTCCCATTGTCGCCCTATGCACTCCTGATTATTGTTATTATCTTAAATTCGATTGATGGACCTTTGTGGTTGACGACTAATTGGGCTTTCTTCAACCGGGCTCAAGTTCTTTCCATGTCGGCTGACGAACTTGAGGAGAGCGTTAGTGTTGCTGCTTTCGCCCGGCTTATGCACGCTCAGCGAAGGCAGGTTTCCTCGAGTGCTTTTTCACTGAAATGACTGGCCGTACTTCTCCAGGCCCTTCTCTTCCCTTCTCACTTCCCTTCCTTTCCTCGATTACTCGGGCTCTCAGAGAGTATATATTTCTCAACGCGATCGAAGTCTCGGGGGGAGTCCACTTCCCGCATCAAATCTTAGCAAGCTTGAAAGTTACTTTTCTGTGTTGTACCTGCCCCCACGGCTTCCAGGCTAGACTTTGGTTCTGTCATTTCATTGACGCTCTCAAATTAGGGCCAGTTTACGATGATTAAGTGAGGAACATGGAGAAGCAACTCGCATTCGTATTCTATGTGTCAGAAGTGGTGATTTGAGGAGAATGTATTTATCTGAACGAGACCCGCCGGAGAGAGCGGCGGCCTATAGATGTAGGTTCTTCTTCTTCCACGGAGGAACGGGCACCACCACATCTTCGACCACGAACTTGCTTTCTCCCGTTGGAGAGTCAATTTTCCAAGAGCCCTAAAAATTGAGAGTATGTAAGTAAAATATCCGTTGTTGCCATCACGCTGGGTGGACGAGGAGCGGAAGAACGGCTGTAATAACGCACCTCCCAATGTGTCTTGTTCACTGATAATCTCCGCAAATGAAGGCTCCGTTGCATAATTTCAGCTATTTCTTCCTCCCGGATTTTGAGCTTCCGTCTTTTGACATTCCGAATTTCGAATGTAGCGGTGTGGAGATTTGGCGTGTGGTTTGGCAGCAATTCGGAGAGTCGTGCCTATGAGTACGTCAGTGAAAAACTGCGCTGCAACTCCCATCATCTTACGAAGGTCAACTGACGATGGCGTTCTTCCCAGCCGAGATATGAAAGCTCTCCAAACGATCGCACGACTCGAGCAACTGTTTGAACGCGTCCAGACTCACAAACGCAGTGTTGATGTGTAGATGGCGAAGCGTCGTCGCGTGCTTCTTGGATAAGTGGTCGATGAGACTGTCAAAGGCAGGATATGCTGTGGCAGCGTGATGGCCTTGGTCGTCATCGCCGACTCCTTCTGCAACGATGCGAAGAGTTTGGATCGGAGAAGCTGCGATAGTTCTCCGAACCCATTTGCAGAACCTCGAGACCTCGCCGCACGTGGTGAAGCTGGAGCCACCATAATCGGCTGTGAAGGACTTGAGGTTGGGGAGGCCCGGTTTATTTTTTGGTGGTTTCATTTGCTGTTTATTTGTTAGTCCACGCTCAGGATAAGGAGGCGCATGTCGTACCCAGTAATTGCGCAGTCGTAAGTATTCAAGGTTCGGAAGTTGGCTGAGAAAGGTAAAGACGTTCTCATCCGTGATAGAGTAGGACAAGCCGAGGCTGAACGCTCTTAGAGTCTCTTGTACGTGCGGCAAGAACGAATTTAGGACCCCTGGGGTCACCGAGCCACAATTATCCTGCAAAAAAATTTAGTCGCTGGGTGTACATCCATCACCGTTTGGACGCACGAGCAGATGCAATTCAGTCAGTGTATCGGCGTTCTTTTTCAGCCAGTCGGGGAGGGCCTGCAAGACAGCGCGGCCAGGACTGTACAAAGCTAATTTGTATAGCCCCTTGATATCCGTAAAGAGCGACACCTTTTCTTCGTCCGAGGTACATGAAGAGTTGAGCACAAGCTCCCGCAGAGAACTCTCAAAATTCGGGAGCAGCTTCAAGCTGTCGATGAACACGTCTTCGTGGAAGGTGGCTGGAACGAATTTAAGGCAACGGATGCTGGTAAACTTTCGAAGGGCATCACTGAGGATGGTATGCAGTGTATTCCGAGGAGGTGCTCTGGGTGATAAAAAACCTGTATTATTGAAATTTTATTATCAGCTCCTGAGGGACCCTCGATGAGGGACAGTGTCACAGGTGAAGGGYGGATCGGGGTCGGGCGAGGCCRATGATGGTAATACCATGAAAATGATAGACGTACCGCTAACCTCAAGCTCGACTACTAACGATGCATACTGTGGCAACGTTGCGGATGGTAAGTTGGAGGGACTCTGTGTTAACAGAGCAGTATGAGGATGTCAACCAAGACCGTTCAGGGGGTCGAAGCGTCGCCGTCAATAACAAGAATATTGCATTTCACCCAGGGGTTGGATTCAGATATAAAACTTACTTTAATGGCGCCCGTATCCATCAAATTGAGTTGGTGAAGCAAAGATGTCGGAGGCGAGAGGACCACGCGATGGTAAAGCATGTTTGAAGCTGCCCGATTGAACTCTTTGTTAACCAAAGAGATCCAGTAAAGCTGCGAATAGTCATCGCGGTGGTACCCCAGGATGCTAACCAAGACATCATTATACAGTTTTTCGGCCATTATTGAGCTCTTGGAGCATGGAGTGGAGGRAAAGGAAGAGATATCATCAGTTGGCTTGAGCCGGCATGATGTACATCAGAGGCGTTCGGARGTTACCGCTTATGCCGTTTGTCGGCCGATGTTAGGTTGACAGTCTACTGCCACCAACTCCCTTCTCCGAACACTRCATTTTCACNNCTCTGGAGCTTCAGCTCGTTGAGTAATATTCTAGGAAAAGCATTAAGTGCTTTCAGTGCATGATTTCTCGCTTACGAAGCCCACTCACACGTTCATCCCGCCGCTTTCAATTTTCAGCGATGGCCACTGCAGCAGCACCGACACAATACGCAGGATGGTCTCGGGAACAGTTGGTTGAGAGGCTATTGGCCCTAGAAGGTCAACAGAAACTGTCGGAAACACAGCTGCTGYCAACAAATRGCGTCGATAAACCAAAACCTACAACAAGAGTCTTCAGCTTTTACGAATATCCACGGCGGAAGATCGCTCTCAGGTTTACMTATGCAGGATGGGAATACGGAGGGCTTGCCTTTCAAATAGGAGAAACGCCTCTTCCGACGGTAGAAGGAGTTYTGTTTGATGCTTTGGCTAAAGCCAGGCTCATTGATGTTGACGCTGGWTTCGATGGGTGTGGTTGGGAACGGTGTGGGCGAACGGACCGTGGGGTTAGTGGTGCTGGGCAGGTCGTTTCATTATGGGTGCGGAGCGCTCTACCRGTCGARGAGCTCGAAGAAGCTGYGGTGGGCCCTCCAGCTATCGCRCCATGCTCGTCAAAATCACCTCTGGACGAGGACGAAGCCCCGACGACCATACCTGAGAATATAGAGAAGAAGGTGCCTAGATCSCAATCYCGCAATGAGCACGACTATGTAACCATYCTTAATCGAATGCTGCCCGACACTATCCGGGTCGTCGCCTGGTCCCCAGTACCTTCGACATTYTCGGCACGGTTCTCCTGCAAATGGCGACACTACAAATATTTCTTCTCACCTCAAAACCTGGATATCTCCCGCATGGAGGATGGGTCYTCAAGATTGGTTGGCGAACATGATTTCCGTAACCTGTGCAAATTGGATGCAGCGAAGCAAATCACTTCGTTCAAGCGAAATGTTCTGAGCGCCCATATCGAACGGCTCAACGAMAACCTCCACGTCTTCAACTTGGTCGGCAGTGCGTTTCTTTATCACCAAGTTCGACACATCATGGCTGTTTTATTCCTCGTTGGCACGGGTCTCGAGCCTCCCTCTCTCGTTTCGAGCCTTTTGAACGTCTCAGAAGGTGATATCTCACCTAGAGACGGGGAAGCATCGTATCCTGTGGTCGACCGGAAGCCGGAGTACCAGATGGCAGACGGACTTCCCCTTATGTTATGGGACTGCGGATATCCGGAAGGCACGTTCACTTGGAGGACAACTGGTCGACCAGAAAANCGTTGAATTCGTGGATGATGGCGAAATGCAACGCGAGCTTCAGAATATCGTTACGCGATCCCACATTCATGCGGCTCTSAACGAACATTTCTTGCTCGCTGTGGCAAAGCATCATGCCCCTCCGAGATCGATACTTCCGCTCGAGCAACCCAATGAGCTCCAAGCTCGGAAAAAACCTCAAGAGGCGATCCAAGTGCCACTCGGTGGTGGTACTTCAAAACGGGTCATCAAATATACACCAGTCTTGGAACGGAAACGTCTGGATCATGTGGATGTGGCCAACGAAAGATGGAGGCTGGGSAAGGGTTTTCGCAAGAGCGAACGACGGCGGGCTGCAGAGGAAACCGGAGGAACAGACGATATCTAGCGGCATRATGATGGTATTCAATTCGRAACACATAAGCGTACATGCACTAACGACAAAATCAGCGAAAGATCCCTAGATGATACGAGCCCTCAGAGTCGACTACATTCACGTCCAGCTAATTCTCGCAATATACGGAGATACTGACTAYTTCCTGATCTGTATCACCGTCGCCACCTTTACTCCCCAGCTTTCTGTGCTATCGTCGAGCTTTGTCTCCAGTGCTGCAGCCTCCTTTGCTTCCTCATCCGACTCTTCTGCCAGTCTAGTGCATGTGTCCTGCTCGAAAGGCGTTTTCCTCGTTAGACAAGCAAAGTTTGCCGGTGAGGACGAGAGGAAGAGTTTGAAAAAACCAATGTCCTTGGGGCGGTCGTCCAGAAAGACGAACTCCCATGGAGTAGCACCACCGTTCCCATATCCAAGGGCGAGTTGAGAGCCAGGTTGGAGTGGCGCGTCYACAGACCGTCCTGATGCATCGCTGGGTACCCAGGGAGCTACGCATTACCGATCAGCCAACGTGAACACTGAAGCATGAAGCAAGATGTCAACAACTTACTGATCGTTAAAGAGTCCGGTTCAAAGTAAAACAAGTACGGGTACACGGGGTTGGCTCCATCGTTATAGAGCGTCATCCCAAGCGGAGAGCCATCGAGATCGTCAAGATTGGGAACCGGGACCAGGGCTGGTTCTTGTGCAAGTAGGTTTTCACCCACTGGTATGTACTCTGGGTAGAAGTAATCGCGGTTCGTAGATTTCAGGTAATGAAGCTCCATCCGAACTTGYGGAAAGGCGTCGTTGGTTCGTGGATGACGACGGAGATGGTAATTGAAATGGCGCCATGATTGAATAACTTTCTGCAGCCTGTGTGTCTCGTTGCGGTTGATGTTACAATTGAAACGGGTRGGGATGTAGTCCTTGAGCACTGGAYCGTTCTGGTCGATGTGGACCTGCTCTCCTTCAACGGTGAGGATCAATCCTGCTTGTGTCGGATATTCTGCGTAGTTTATCCCTTCTYCGGATAGTCCATGGGGAAATATGGCGTCGAGCARCTGCCTATCCTGGCAATATATTGTATAAGGGTCCTGTCCCGCGCAAGATAGTGGGTGGGCATAGAATTCTGGTGGGACCCTTCTCAGTTCTCTCGTACCCGGAAGAAATTCAAGCCTCGATGAAGTCAGTCCAAGTGAGACGACCTGCATCGTCCCGATCGAAGGCCGAGAAAGTTTACTACCTCCCAAAGGAACCCTTTCATGGATGGAGAATTGTTGACCTTGTTCGATGCCCTGCGCCTTTCCGGCGTATAAGGTGAAAGTCACCTGGCCCTGAGGCGATTTGATCCGCTTGCATGGCAGGTAGAAAGGGTCGGAACGATATCCTCCTCGATTAAAGAGTGGGCGATCAGAGTTGGCACCCATGCAATATGGAACCTGCCTGTAGACGGCAGACGCCAAAAAGAAAAGTGTAAGCCAAAAACACCGTCATATAGTCACGGAAAGCCTACCATCGAGGGGTGTTCAATTTCAGGTTTTCCACAAGAGACTCATATGTCATTTCTTCAAGTTTCCCGCGGTTGAGAGACTCGAGCAGCGCTGCTGTGAAAACACCACGATTAATGCCTTCACCATCTTTCATTTCAAGCGCTTCGTAGCCGCTAGCGCACGCAGCGAGYAACACGTGAGAATGATCATATTTGCTTCCAAACCCTGATGTCCTGCGTGCAACTCTGGTTGCCGCAGGAGCAGTTGCTGGATCTTGATCGACAAGAGGGTTTGCCTCAGCGGTGAGAGGTGGAGGGTAGGGCATATGACGGGAAATTGCAATTGCCTCTAATTCGTGTGGACGCTTGTTTCCGCCGGAATAGTGAGAGCAGTCCATGATCAAAGTCTTGAGAGACGACACATAAAGCGTCGTGTCGTTAGAATAGAGAGCTTGAACTCACGATATTATTTCCTCTCTTTTCTGCAAGAGAGYTCAACAGGCCGCAGATGATTCTATCGGGTATACCTTGGATGACTTGACCGTCTACCACGGCTCCCAAATCACTTGGACATAATTGCTCAATGAGTTTAGTGTCAGTGGCCCAATCTTCCCAACCTTTTGGCTTGAAACCACCGGCTCCACATCCCGCGTAGTATATGACGATGCAAGGATCTACTACCGCCGCTGTATTCATTTCGAGTGTCTCGAAGGCATCCAGGATTCCTTGTCTCGTTGCCTCGCCATCTCGGAGACTAATGATGTTTCGCTGCAGCACGTTCAGCTGATTCACGAGAAATTCCTCGAAAGCATCAGCATCTGCTACTGCGGCCTCAAGAACCGGGGATACTGGTAAATTCTTATAAGCATTGATTCCGATGACAAGCGCGTAGATGGGATCGCTGGAGGGCTGGGGGTGCTCATCAGCTGATGATTCCCAAGTTTCCGCCTGCGAGGACATGCCGTAGAAGGTGCCAGTGATGAGTATGAAAGGAAGTATGAGAAGAACGACACCCACTATCTCAGCTTGACAAGGTTCGCGGGGGGCATTAATAGACATTGTATAGAGAGAGGTTGCTTATGCTCAGATAAAAGTTCAGGAAGGTTCAGGGTGCTTACCGTGTCACCGCTGAACCTGGCTACTTAAATACTATCTGATCGTACGCTTGTTTACAAGCCCAATATTCGAGGTTTCATGGGGACAAACACGCAAGGAGTTGGACCAGAAGCTGTAGCCAGTGCTGCGACTTTAGCTCTGAAACCACCACTATCGAGCATCGTCACAGCGCCGGCTCTGCAACTAACAAAGGAAGGCGAACCTCAGAGTAATACCGAGTGCGAGCTGCAACCTAGGCTCACAGTGGGTTATACTTGGGGAGCTAACGTTCAACCAGGAGCTCATCAATAGTATTGATTGAAACCGAAGATTAAAATTCGAACTTTTACCGAGCATCAACCTTACAGCATCAGAGCAACCAGAGTAGAGCCCCCCCAATCAGTTAAACGTTTTGGGAGTAAATAGAAATGGAAGTGTTACTCTATTTGTGAGATACGATCCGAAAGTTAAGACATGTTCAGGGCTTTAGAGAAGCTGTGAGGTATTGGTGTTTTCCTACTACAGAGCGCCCATATCGCCGATGAAGAGAATCCTGCTTCGGAGGCCCTGTGATGGAAGTTACCGCCAGACTAGATGATGTTGAGGTCTTTCCAGCGTCAAGGATCCTGACGCCACACACCAAAATGTGAAGATACATTGAGGAGTTTGAGAGTGAAGAGCGTCCGTCCTCGGCAAGATGCAAGGTCCAAAGCCGGAAATATCTCCAGGACATGCCAAATTTGGAGGATCTTGTAGCGTACATAGGTTCTTTAAAGTCAGCAAGACCCTTGGGACTTTGGCTAATCGAAACAGATTCGTATTAGACCGTACTTTATACAAATTAAGCTTCAACGGTATGAAATTTGTTACGAAAGAGTATCACAGCCCTAATGGCGATCAAAAGCGAAGTCATCAATTAATCCGGAACCAGTCTGGAACACACAAGCGTAAGTTCCTTTACACCTGGTGCTGTGATTTTGGTGCACCAAAAGACGGTAATTATTGTGAAGACGGTAACTGGCAAAATGGTGCAACACTCGCTTGACGATAGTTACCATTGAATTTCCACCAAAACCACTGCATTGCCTATCCTTCAATCTGTTAGATAATAGATTTATCGGCACAGCAAAACTAGCCGAAATCTTCGGGTATCGGGTGAACAGACGATACGAGCCCTTGGGTCTCAGAGTTAAGTAAGTACATTCACGTCCAGATAATTCTCGCAATATACGAAGATACCGACTACTTCCTGATCTGTATCACAGTCGCCAGCTTTATTCCCCAGCGTTCCGTGCTAATATCAAGAGTTGTCTCCAGTGCCGTAGCCTCCTTTAATTCCTTATCCAATTCTTCTCCCAGTCTATGGCCTGCCGGGTCCTCCTCGAAAGGCGTCTTCCTCCGCGTTAGACAAGCGAAGTTTGCCGGTGAGGACGAGAGGAAGAGTTTGAAAAATCCAACGTCCTTGGAGCGTTCATCTGTAAAGACAAACTCCCATGGAGTAGCACCACCATTCCCGTATCCAAGGGTGAGTTTAGAGCCAGGTAAGAGCGGCGCGTCCACGAGCCCTCGACCTGCACCTTTAGCCGGCATTACCCAGGGAGCTACGATATCACGAATCAGCCAACTTGAACACTAAGCATGAAGCAAGAGGTCGACAACTTACTGATTGTTAATTCGTTGGGATCAAAGTAAAAAAGATACGGGTATACAGGCTCGGGTCCATCGTTATAGAGCGTCATTCCAAGCACAGAGGGGTCGACATCGTCTTCAACAGCGGATACCGGGACGTGTGCCGGTTCTTGGGCAAGTAGGTTTTCACCGGTCGGTTGGTAATCTGGGGAGAAGTAATCGTCGCTCGTAGACTCCAGGTAATGCAGCTCCATCCGAACTTGCGGAAAGGCGTCGTCGGTCGAGTTTTGTGGACCGCGATGGAGATGGTAGTTGAAATGCCGCCACGATCGTATGATATTCTGCAGCCTCTTTGTCTCGTTGCAGTTGATGGGACAAGGGAAACGGGTGGGGATGTGGTCGTTGAGCGCTGGATCGTTCTGGTCGATGTGAACCTCGTCTTCTTCGACGGTGAGGATCAATGCTGCCTGTGTGGGAAACTCTGCATATTTCATCTCTTCCCCGGATACTCCGGGTGGAAATATGGCGTCGAGCAACCGCCTATCCTCGCAAAATATCGTCGAAGGGTCCAGTTTCACCTCAGAAAGTGGGTGGGCATAGAATACTTGAGGGACCCTTCTTTGTGGACTCGTACCCGGAAGAAATTCGAGCTTCGATGAAGTGGAGCCACGAAAGACGACGTGCATCGTCCCGATCGGAGGCCGAGAAGAATTCCCTCCTTCGAAAGGAATTCTTTCGTGGATGGAGAACCGTTGGTCGTCTTCAATACCCTGCGCCTCTCCGGCGTACAAGGTGAAAATCACTTGGCCCTGAACTTTGCTCCACTTGCACGGCAGGTAGGAAGGATCAGAGCGGTTTCCTCGTCGGTTGAACAGTGGGCGATCAGAGTTGTCACCCATGCAGTGTGGAGTCTGCCTGTGCGCGCGAACGATGACAAAGAAAGGTGTAAGCAGAGGTAGTTGCATACGGTTGGAGAGAGGGAGGCCCTACCATGCAGGCATATTGAGACTTTCCATCAGGGAATCGTACGTCTCTTCTTCGAGTTTGTCGCGCTTGAAAAACTTGAGCAGCGCCTCCGTGAAAATACCGTGACTGGAGTTATCAGTTTCATACGCGGATTGGTCTCTACCGCACGCAGCGAGCAAGACGTGAGAATGATCATATTTGTTCCCGAATCCTGATGCCATCCGCGCCACTCTGGTTGCAACGGAAGCATCTGCAGGATATTGATCGACAAGAGGGTTCGCCTCGGCGGTGAGAGGTGGAGGGTTGGGGATGCAGCGGGAAATTTTCTTTGGTCCTTCATGACGATTGAGCCCAGCCGAGTGGCAGCAATCCATAATCAAGGTCTTTTGAAACAGAGGATGGACATTATCCTGTTTTAAATTCGGCGTAAGAATAAAGAGGGATTGAACTCACGATATTATTTCCTCTCTTGGCTGCAAGCTTGTTCAACAGGCCACAGATCGTTCTGTCGGGAATTCCTTCCACCTGCCCCAGGTCACTTGGACACAATTGCTCAATCAAACCTCTGTCAGCGGCATAATCTTCCCATCCTTTTGGTCTGGGAGAACTCGCGCCATGCCCCGCGTAGTATATGATGATGCATGGATCCACTGTTGCCGCTGTAATCCTCTCGAGTTCTTGGAAGGCATTGAGGATACCTTGTCGCGTTGCTTCGCCTTGACGTCCCTTCCGATGATCTGCATCTCGGAGACTGATGATGTTTTGCTGCAGGACCTTCAACCGATTTACGAGAAATTYCTCGATAGCATCAGCATCTGCTACCGCGGCTTGAAGATCCGGCCAGTCTTCCGAGTAAGCATAAATGTTGATTCCAATGACGAGTGCGTAGATGGTGTTATCGTTGGGGAGCTGATCGGTTGACGATCCCTCGGTCACCACCTGCAAGCAYACGTAGTAGAAGATGAGTGAGAGAAGTTCGAAGAGGAAGGTCACCCACTATCTCGATGCCAGAAGGGGGGTTAGCCGGCATTGCTGGGAGAGAGACTATTGTGCTCAGGTAGAAGTGCAGCGTGTGATGTGTCGCCACTGAGTCACTGGCAGAGCTCGGCTACTTAAATCCTATCTGATCGGGCGCTTGTTTCGCGTTTACGCTTGTTTGCAGACCAAATATCTCCGGGTCCATCCCAACAACGAGGTGATGGGCTGGACCAGAAGCTGTAGCAGAAGCTGTAACCGATGCTGAGGATCTAGTATAATGAAACCATATCTGCAGAGGGTCGCTACAGCACAAGCGCTAGAATCAGCATCAGAAGGGCACGCCCTGACTCAATCCGGAGTACTACTGAAYACGAACCGCAGCCTAGGCTCACATTCAATCGTGTTGGGGAGCTAACATTCGAGGGCGAGTCCATCAATTAGATTAATGGAAACAGGAGATTAAATATCTCACATCTGCCGCCGACTATCGAGGCTACAGCACCAGACCAAGCAGAGCAAATAAGCCTTGAGTGTGAGCAGAGCCTCTCACTCAATCAATTTTTCTGGGAGGTAACATTCAGGGAAATAATAATCTGTCTGCCAAGTACGACCCGGGAATTGGGACTTCGTATTCAGTGCTTTAGAGCATTGGCATCTCCCTACTGACGAGCGCTAATGTCGCCGATAGGGATAAGCCTGTTCAGGTCGTCCTCACTATAGCCGTGTCGCGACATGTACCACTAGTACGGAATGTATTCCACCAGTACGATTCAAAGCAGATTTTCTAAWACATCATATGTTATACGATGAGGTTTACGCGATRTGAAAACTGGTATGACAAAAGTATCGCAACCATAGTTGTTTGAAAAGCAATACCATCGAATGAATTGGCAGATTGAAATTGCTTGCGAGAAGCGAATATCTTTATCATAAAGATGCGTAGGCCAATGTGGCCACAAAGGGAGAAACAAGAAATTCAAACNAAAAACTAAGAAAATAAGCAGGCTGCATCAGAGGAAACCGAGAGGGGCTCAATCCCAAGAGACTAGCTCGCCCGAAATGAGTACGGCGAGCTCATCCCAATTYCGAGGTAGGCGGTTCACAACCGGCTCTCCATTGCATGCTCCAAACTCATCTCCAACCTTTCCCCTCCATCCCACAGCGCCGTTCCGCCGAAGGCAGCCTGCAAAGCCTCCAGCACGGTCTTCAAGAACATAAAGTCCATCACTATTTGTGATTCCAGAGGAGCGTAACGGTCCTTCCTGGTGGCGTACGGGAAGATCACCTCCGTCATCTGAGCACGATGCGCACCAAGACCTGTGATTTGCGAATCACATTAGCGCCCGTATTTCATGCTAAATGATACATCTTCCCCTCGATACCCCCAACAGTAATAACCCAACCTCTAGAATTAATCTCGCCGGTCATAGTAGCGGTTCAAAAGCACACACCCGTCGGTCAATAGCAAACGACGGGCACAAGTCTGCGCAAGAAGAGTAAAAACGTCGAAAGAGGAGTTGAGACTGCCAAACTCCGGCACGCTTCCATGTGTCTTGAAAGCGGGGAAGGGTTGGGGACAGTGCTAGGAAGTAAGGAAGCTGTTGCGATTATCCATCTGCATTTGCTTGCAGGTTTGTAGAAAAGGACGGACCTAGCACTGTAGCTGCGATGGTATGGCACCACAGTTCATCCGAGGGATGGTGACTACTTTTCGATGTATTTTGCACAAACCTGAATTTCCGGCTATTTTGAACGTGGCAGAGATCGTTGTCCAATCGCCATCCGAAGTTTTTCCGGGCGCGCCCGTACGAAGATCGGGAGGCGGAGTTTTTTGAGCGTGATTACCTGGCAGCTCACTGGCTTGGCGGCTCAAACTCCGTCGCTCGATTTCGAATCGAACCTCGACTGGCCGACGACTGTCGAATGTACATGAGCAAGTTTCTTTTCTCGTGGCTGTCTCCTCCCGACCTCAGCTTGGTGAAYAAAATTTGGATCATCGATCGCCCTTGTGGAGATACTCAGCCGACTGCGCCTATCGCCCTTTCAAGACTGCGAACACCAGCTTCCTGGGTTCACCGATATATCTAACGGTGAGTTCGAAGGTTCTGGTCAATCAATACCTTGAAGAGTTGAAATGGAGCACTCCGAGTTGTGATGTGCAGCAGGGGAGATGTGTCATGTTCAGGCCTCAGACCGCTCTTAGGTTTGGGTTTGGAAGTCAACGGACACTTGAGCTTTGACCAAAACAAGCGTACATGCGAAATCAAAGAAATATACTTAGATGACACGAGCCCTCAAAGTCGAGTACGTTTACACCCAGCTATTCATCGTAGTTTACGAAAATACTGACTCCTTCCTGATCTGTATCACAGTGGCCAGCTTTACCCCCCAGCTTTCTGTGTTACTATCGAGCGTTTCCTCAAGTGCCGCAGCCGCCTTTACTTCCTTAGCCAGTTCTTCTCCCAGTCTATGGCCTTCCGGGTCCTGCTCAAAAGGCGTCTTCCTCCGCGTTAGACACGCGAAGTTTGCAGGCGAGGACGAGAGGTAGAGTTTGAAAAAGCCAATGTCCTTGGGGCGGTCATCCATAAAGACGAACTCCCATGGAGCAGCACCACCATTCCCGTATCCAAGAGTGAGTTTAGACCTAGATAGGAGCTGCGCGTCCACGCGCCCTCGGCCTGCACCTATGGCTGGCACTGCCCAAGGAACTACGGTATCACCGATCAGTCAACATGAACACTAAAGCATGAAGSAAGAGGTCGATTACTTACTGATTGTTAGATCGTTAGGGTCAAAGTAAAACAGGTACGGGTATACGGGCTCGGGTCCATCGTTATAGAGCGTCATCCCAAGCACAGAGGCGTCGGCATCGACGTCGTCAATATCGGGTACCGAGATGTGTGCTGGTTCTTGGGCAAGTAGGTTTTCGCCGACCGGTTTGTACTCTGGAGAGAAGTAATCGGCCCTTGTAGGATCCAGGTATTGAAGTTCCATCCGAACTTGTGGGAAGGCATTGTCGGTCGATTTTTGTGGACGACGATGGAGATGGTAATTGAAATGCCGCCACGATCGGATGATGTTCCGCAACCTCTTTGTCTCRTTGCGGTTGATGTCACAAGYGAAGCGGGTGGGCATGTAGTCATTGAGTGCTGGATCGTTCTGGTCGATGTGAACCTGGTCTCCTTCAACGGTAAGGATCAAGGCTGCTTGTGTGGGATATTCTGCGTATTTCGTCTCTTCGGATACTCCGGGTGGAAATATGGCGTCGAGCAACTTCCTATCCTGGCAATATATYGTCGAAGGGTCCAGTTTCACCTCAGACAGTGGGTGGGCATAGAATACTTGAGGGACCCTTCCTTGTGGWTTCGTACCCGGAAGAAATTCGAGCYTCGATGAAGTGGAKCCACGAAAGACGACGTGCATCGTCCCGATCGGAGGCCGAGAAGAATTCCCTCCTTCGAAAGGAATTCTTTCGTGGATGGAGAACCGTTGGCCGTCTTCGACGCCCTGCGCCTCTCCGGCGTACAAGGTGAAAATCACTTGGCCCTGAACTTTGCTCCACTTGCACGGCARGTAGGAWGGATCRGARCGGTTTCCTCGTCGGTTGAACAGTGGGCGATCAGAGTTGTCACCCATGCAGTGTGGAGTCTGCCTGTGCGCGCCAACGCCAAACGAAAGGTTTAAGCCGAAATATATCAATASAATTGGGGAAGCCCTACCATGGAGGCACATCCARATTTCGCATGAGGGAATGGTATGTCATTTCTTCGAGTTTGTTGCGCTTGAAAAACTTGAGCAGCGCCGCCGTGAAAATACCATGACTGAGGTCATCAGTTTCAAATGCGGATTGGTCTCTACCGCACGCAGCTAGTAAGACGTGAGAATTATCGAACTTGTTGCCAAATCCAGAGGCCATCTGTAAAGCCCTGGTTGCCGCAGAAGCATCCGCTGGATATGCGAATCGTTCTGGTATGGCAAGAGTGAGAGGTGGAGGGTTGGAGATGCAGCGGGATATTTTCCCCGGTCCCTCGTCACGATTGACTCCGGCCGAGTGGCAGCAATCCAAGATCAAGGTCTTGAAATAGAAGRTAAATATTGTYGTGTCTCGCTGGTCGAATAGAGGGAAAAGAACTTACAATGTTATTTCCTCTCTCTTCCGCAAGGGAGTTCAACAGGCCGCATATGACTCTATCGGGTATGCCTTCGACGACTTGACCTCCAATCAGGGCCCCCAAGTCGCTTGGACACAATTGCTCAATCCATTCTCTGTCGGTCGCCCAATTTTCCCATCCTTCCGGTCTGGGACTACGAGCGCCATGTCCCGCGTAGTATATGATGATACAAGGATCTACTGTCGCCGCTGTATTCGCTTCCAGATTTTTGAAGGCATCGAGGATCCCTTGTCTCGTCGCTTCGCCATCTCGGAGACTGATAATGTTCTGCGGCAGGACCTTCAACTGATCTATGAGAAATTCTTCGAAGGCATCAGCATCCGCTACCGCGGCATGAAGTTTCCGGTATTTGGGCGAGGCAGGATAAACATTGATTCCAATGACGAGTGCGTAGATTGTGTTATCGTTGGGGAGCTGATCGGTTACTGATCCCTCAGTCACCGTCTGGGATCACACGTCGTAGAAGATGAGTGCGAGAAGTTCRAAGAGGAAGGACACCCACCATCTCAACGCTAGAAAGGGCATTGACCGACATTGTGGGGAGAGAGGTTTTTTATGCTCAAATAGAAGACCAGGCAAGTGTAGGGTGCAATGTGTTGCCACTGAGTCAGAGCCCGGCTACTTAAGTACTATCTGATCGGGCGCTTGTTGAGCGTTTATGTTTGTTTGCAACGCCAAATATTACAAGGTTCATGCCGACAACGAGGCGATGGGCTGGAACAGAAGCCAGAACCAATGCTGGGGCGGTATGGTAATGAAATCACAGATACACTGGGGCGCTACAGCACCAGGGCTAGAACCAGCATAGGAAGGGCATGCCCCGACTCAATCCGGAGTACGACTGAATACGAGCCTAGGCTCGCATTCAATCGGGTTATGGGGACATCCGAAGAAGATTCCAAATACTGCACTAATTRAAACAGGAGACTCAAAATCCCACATATGCCGCGGAGCATTGACGCTATAGCACCAGAACAAGCAGAGAAAAGTAAGCCTTGAGTGTGAGCAGAGCCTCCCAGCTCGATCAACCTTCTTGGGGGTAACATAAGAATGGATACTATTCTGTCTGTTAATTACGGCCCAGAAATAATGGTTTTATGCTTAGAGCTTACCCTAAAGCCTTGAGGCATAAGCGTTTTCCTACTGACGAGCGCTGATATCGCCGATAGAGAAGCCTGTTCAATTGTCTTCATTATACCCCGGTTATAAGATGTACCACGGACACAGACTATTTTTCACCAGTGCCATTCAAAGCAGATCTGTTACTCCATCATGTGTTACACAATGAAGTTTACGCAGTGTAACAGGTGGTATGACAAGAACATTATGGTCATATTAGTTGTGTTAACAAGTGAGACCATCGATTGAATTGGTTTTAATTTGAAGGGTGATATTCCTTGGGAGAAGCTGATATCCCTATCATCACGATATCTAGGCCAACGTGGCTACAAAGAAGGAAAGAAGTTTAAGGCAAAATATAAGAATATGGGTACACTGCATCAGTGAAAACCGAGAGGGTTCAATCCTCAAAGACTAGTCTACCCGAGATCAATAGGCCGTGCTCACCCCGATTTGGAGGCAGGGGTTTCGCAGGCGGCTCTCCATCAGAATATTGCCTTCCAGACTCACCTTCAACATTTCTCCGTCCGAAAGCACCACTCCCGAAGGCAGGCTCCAACGCCTCTTTTGCGGTCTTCGCGAACACAAACTCTATCACATTTCGTACTTCCGAAGGAACGTCATGGCGCTTCCTGTTGGCCTACTATGGGAAGATCACCCCTGCCACCTGAACACGATGCACACCAAGGACCTGGGATCTGCGAATAACGCCCGTATCTCATGCCAAATGGATTCCGATTGAAGAAGTGGCACCTTCCTCTTGATACCATTAACAGCAGTAATCCAATCTCCAAGAGCAATCTCGCCGGTCATAGCAGCGAAGCCATGCGAGCGTCAGTCAACAACAAACAACGATACGGGCATAAGTCTCCGCAAAAAAGAGTAAAAGTAGCAGCAGAGGAGTTAAAACTGCCATGCGATCGCAACTCCAGTGCTACAATCGTCCTTCTTCTGCACACCTGCAAAAATGCAAATGGATATCCNACAACAGCTTCCCTAGTACTGTCTCCGATCCTCCACGCTCTCAAGACATAGGGAAGCGTGCCAGCGCTCGGCGCCGCAGGTTTTTCGAGGCATGGTGACTATTGCTCAATGCACAGATCTGTATGTTCGGCTATTTGAAACACGACACAAGTCGCCAGTCGAATTTCTTGCGAACACTCGTACGAAGCTCGGGAGGCCTGTGGACCTCGAGCGCGACTAGAGCTGGCCCTTTTCCATGTATCGTAATTCCTACAACGCAGGATGTCGCATCAACGATTTGAATTTATTTTTCGAAACTATAAAAATTAATCATAACGCTGGCAGAAGGTAGAAGTCGAACGGAAGCACGACAGGGAATCCGGCGAACCCAAGGGAAGGCTGCGGGAAAAAGAGCACGGGAAGTCGGGAAGTCGCGGCCGAAGATTGATGCACCCGGCAGCTCACTGGCTCTGTGCCTCAGACCTTCTTCGCTGAGAGCTGTGCCTGCCGAATATGTAAGGACAAATTTCTTTTCTCATGGCCGTCTCCTCCTCCGACCTCAGCTTGGTTAATAACGTTTGGATCGCCGTCGTTGTGGAGATACTCAGTCGACTGCGCCTATTGCCCCCTCAAGACTGCGAACACAGCTTCCCGGGTGCACCCAAAGATATAACGGTCAGTTCGAAGGTTCTGGTAAGTCAATAGCGTGAAGAGACGCAATGGAATGTTCCGAGTTTTGATTTTAAGCGAGGCAGGTGCGTTATATTCAGCTTCTAGACCGTTAGCAGGCGATGCGGGGACTTTCGGAAGAACGAACAACGGCGGGTTCCAGAGCCTGAGGAAACGGACGATAGCTAGCCGCATATCTTCGCATTCGATCCGGAACACAAAGGCGTACATATGTTGACGACATAAACAGTGCAAGATTCCTGGGAACGATACGAGCCCTCGGAGTCGAGGGCATTCACGTCCAGCTATTCATCGTGGTTTACGAAGATACTGACTACTTCCTGATCTGTATCACAGTCGCCAGCTTTACTCCCCATCTTTCTGTGCTACTGTCGAGCCTTTTTTCCAATGCCGTAGCCTCCTTTACTTCCTTATCCAGTTCTGCTCCCAGTCTATGGCCTGCCGGGTCCCGCTCGAAAGGCGTCTTCCTCCGTGTTAGACACGCGAAGTTTGCTGGTGAGGACGAGAGGAAGAGTTTGAAAAAACCAACATCCTTGGGGCGGTCATCCGTAAAAACGAACTCCCATGGAGTAGCACCACCATTCCCGTATCCAAGGGTGAGTTTAGAGCCAGCTAGGAGCGGCGGGTCCACAAGCCCGAGAGCTGCACCTACGGCAGGCATTACCCAAGGAGCTATGGCGTTACCGATCAGCCAACGTGAACACTGAAGCATGAAGCAAGAGGTCGACAACTTACTGATCGTTAGATCGTTTGGATCAAAGTAAAACAGGTACGGGTATACAGGCTCGGGTCCATCGTTATAGAGCGTCATCCCAAGTACAGAGGCATCGGCATCGACGTCGTCAACATCGGGTACCGAGACGTGTGCTGGTTCTTGGGCAAGTAGGTTTTCACCGGCCGGTTGGTACTCTGTGGAGAAGTAATCGTCGTTTGTAGATTCCAGATAATGAAGCTCCATCCGAACATGCGGAAAGGCGTCGTTGGTCGAGGTTCGTGGATGGCGATGGAGATGGTAAGTGAAATGGCGCCACGATCGTATGATGTTCCGCAGCCTCTTTGTCTCGTTGCGGTTGATGTCACAAGCGAAACGGGTGGGGATGTGGTCGTTGAGCGCTGGATCGTTCTGGTCGATGTGGACCTGGTCTCCTTTAACGGTGAGGATCAATGCTGCTTGTGTAGGATATTCTGCATATTTCATCTCTTCTCCAGATACTTCCGGTGGAAATATGGTGTCGAGCAACTTCCTATCCTCGCAATATATCGTCGAAGGGTCCTGTTCCGCCCAAGACATTGGGTGGGCATAGAATGCCCGAGGAACCTTTCTCAATTCCCTCGTACCAGGAAGAAATTCAAGCCTCGATGAAGTTGGCCCTAGGGAAACGACGTGCATCGTCCCGATCGAAGGTTGAGAAGAATTCCCACCTTCGAAAGGAATCTTTTCATGTATGGAAAATCTTTGGCCGTATTCGATGCCCTGCGCTTCTCCGGCATACAAGGTAAAAGTCATCTGGCCTCCAGGTTTGCTCCAGCTGCATGGCAGGTAGGAAGGGTCAGAGTGACTTCCTCGGCGATTGAAAAGTGGGCGGTCAGAGTTGGCACCCATGCAATGCGGAGTCTGCCTATATGGCGAACGTCAACAGAAAAACGTCAGCCGGAATTCCTTCACAAAGTTGGGGAGATGAAAGAATTACCCTCCCCATGGCGGTATTTTCATATTTTTCATGAGAGAATTGTATGTCTCGTCTTCGAATTTCTCGCACTTGAAAAACTCGAGCAGTGCTTCGGTGAAAATACCATGACTGCCGTCCCAATTTTCGTACGCAGATTCGTCTCTACCGCACGCAGCTAGTAAGACATGAGAATGATCGAACTTGTTGCCAAATCCTGATGCCACCCGTAAAGCCCTGGTTGCCACAGAAGCGTCCGCTGGATATGCGAATCGTCCTGGCATGGCAAGATCGACAAGAGAGTTCGCCTCGGCGGTGATAGGTGGAGGATTGGAGATGCAGCGGGATATTCTCCCCGGTCCTTGATGACGATTCATTCCGGCCGAGTGGCAGCAATCCAAGATCAAGGTCTTGAAATAGAAGATTAATATTGTCGTGTCTTGGCGGTCGAATAGACAGAAAGAGAACTCACTATGTTATTTCCTCTCTTTCCGGCAAGGGAATTCAACAGGCCACAGATGACTCTATCGGGTATGCCTTCGACAACTCGACCGTCAACCAGGGCCCCCAAGTCGCTTGGACACAATTGCTCAATCCATTCTCTGTCGGTTGCAAATTCTTTCCACTCTTCCGGTTTGGGACTACAAGCGCCATGCCCCGCGTAGTATATGATGATGCAAGGATCTACTGTCGCCGCTGTATTCGTTTCAAGTGTTTCGAAGGCATCGAGGATACCTTGTCTCGTCGCTTGGCCATCCCGGAGATTGATGATGTTCTGGCGCAGGACCTTCAACTGATTCACGAGAACTGCCTCGATAGCATCAGCATCCGCTACCGCGGCTTGAAGATCCGGCCAGTCTTCCGAGTAAGCATAAGTGTTGATTCCAATGACGAGTGCGTAGATGGTGTTATCATTGGGGAGCTGATCGGTTGACGATTCCTCGGTCACCGCCTGAGAGAAGATGTAGTTGAAGACGAGCACGAGAAGTTCGAAGAGGAAGGACACCCACCATGTCAACGTGAGGAGGGCCATTACCCGACATTGTAGGGAGAAAGGTTTTTATCTCTCAGGTAGAAGTTCGGAGAAGTGTAGCGTGCTTGCAACGTGACGCCACCGTTCAGTCAAAGCCTACCTAAGTACTATCAGATCGGGCGCTTGTTGAGCGTTCTGGTACCCTGTTTGCAGACCAAGCCTTCCAAGTTCGGCATGCCGACAACGAGCCGATGGACTAGAACAGGGGTTGAAACTTAATTTTCTCAATGCGACCCCACAGCATGAAGTCACATCTGCACAGGATCGCTACAGCACCAGCGCTGGAACCAGCGTAGGAGGGCCACGCCCTAACTCAACCCGGAGTACTACTGAGTGCGAGCCGTAACCTGGGATCATAGTAAATCGCATTGAGGAGATAACATTCGAAGACGAGTTCATCGATTGAATTAATTAAAACAGAAGACGGAAAATTATTACATCTACCGAGCACCGACCCGACAGCATCAGAGCAACCAGAGAAGCTATGAGTGCGAGCAGAGCCTAATAGTCAACTGAACTTCTTGGGATCTAATATGAAGGGGAGTATTATCCTGTTTGTGAAGCACGACCCAGTGGTTAGGACCTCGTCCTCACAGCTTTAGATCCGAATCCACGAGGCAACGGTGTTTTCGAGCGCTGATATCGCCGATACACAAAACCTTGTTCAGCTGTCCCTCATGTAATCCTGTTACGACACTTATCCCATACCAGCGTTATTCGATGCAGATTTTCTACTAAACCATATGTTATACAATTAAGTTTACACGGCATAAAAACTGACAAGAGTATCACAGCCATAGTTGCGATAAAAAGCGAGATCAACGATTGAATTGAATTGTGAAGGCAGATTGAAATTGCTTTGGGGGATTGATATGATTGTCATGAAGATACGTAGGCCAACGGGGCGAGATAGAAGGAGCAAAGAACCAATAATAAAACCTAGGGGGAAAAGAAATTCCATCAGCGTAATGCTGAAAGTGGAGCAATCCGATTCCTTACCCTATACTACGAGAACCCTGAAGAAGGCATTTCACAACCGGCTCTCCATCAAAACGTGCCTTCCTGCCCCATCTCCAACAGTTCCCCTCCATCCCAGAGCACCCTTCCCGAATGCAGCCTCCAACGCCTCTTGCACGGTCCTTACGAATACAAACTCCATCTCATTGCGAACTTCCAGAGGAACATCATGCTCGACGTCCTTCCTGTTGGCGTATGGAAGGATCACCTTCGTCATCTGAGCACGATGCGCACCAAGGACCTGGGAGTTGCGAGTTACGTTAGCGCCCGTATCCCAATTTGAGTTCAAAGTTGAGGAAAACACACCTTTTCCTTGATACCACCAACAGCAGTTACCCGGCCTCGAAGAGTAATCTCGCCAGTCATGGCAGTGGTCGAAGGCACACAAGCGCCAGTCAGCAACGATACTAGGGCACACGTCTGTACAAAAAGAGTTAAAGTGGTGTCAGCCAAAATCCCGGAATCGGAAAGGAGGGTTAAGATTGCCATACCATCGCAACTCCAGCACTAGGTCCGTCCTTCTTCTGGGCACCAGCAGGCAGATGCAAATGAATATCCACAGCAGCTTCCTTACTCCCCGGCATCCCCAGTCCCCTTCCAGCTTTCAAAACATCCTCCATCGGCCTGTCTACCATACCGAGCTCCCACGCATGCCTCTTCACCCAGCTCAAAGCGAGTTCACCGCTCTCCCGAATGACATCACCCAAGCTTCCGGTCAGCTTCAACTTGCCCGTTCCAGGTACGGCTATGCTCTCCACAGGCATGACGCCACCTTCGCCCGCACCGGTCACAACAAGTCCGTATATCAGCCCTCTCCTCGCTTCCCGTTCCATTTCGGACTCGTCGTATCGTGAGATACCCAGAATTTGCTCCAGGTCGGATTCAAGGACGCTACGACGATATGTAGGCTTTCCAGAGTTAGCAGCCTGATTCTCTTGAGGGACAGATTCGGCTTGGTGAATAACGTTTGGATCACCGCCCTTGTCGAGATATTCGGCCCATTCGACAGCTTTATATCGTATGACTCCGCCTATCGCCCTCTCGAGACTGCGAACACCAGCTTCTCGGGTGTACCTATAGAACAGTGAGCCGACAGACCCGGACGGGTCAAAAGACAGAACTTACCGAGTTGCGATATGCAGCAAGGCAGGCTCGGTGATCGTGACATGCTCAGGTTCTAGACCGTTGGCAGTAAGTTGCTTCGGGAGGAGGAAGCGGCGAGCAATGTGCATCTTCTCGTCATATGTATATCCTAGCGTTTCACGAGGAAAGCTAAGTCAACTATGTTCCGCAAGGGCTGGGTAGCAATGGTCCGACTCACCGCTGAGTTGAATGATTTCACATCGATCCAAAAGCGGGGTCGAGATGGTATCCAAAGAGTTGGCGGTACAGATAAACAGAACTTGGCTCAGGTCCACAGGCACATTGATATAATGGTCCTGCAAAAAGCCGGTGAGTATTCTTCATTGAAACGACGGTAAACGGTACTGACATTGAAGTTCCAATTCTGCTCAGGGTCCAAAACCTCAAGAAGTGCAGCACCGGGGTCACCGTGGAAGTTGCTTTGCCCAATCTTATCGATCTCATCTAACAGCAGAACAGGGTCAGGTCGTCCCGCCTTACGAAGCGCCTGCACGATCAATCCAGGGCCACTAGCGACATAGGTCCGTCTATGGCCGCGAATCTCCGCTTCGTCACGAACGCCACCAAGCGAAATGCGTTGGAAGGGCCGACCAAGTGACTTTGCGATACTCTGGCCCAGCGAAGTCTTGCCGGTTCCCGGGGGCCCAACAAATCTAGGGTCGGGTTAGATGGTATCAAGCACAGGCAGGACGGGATACGTACAACAAGATGGGCCCACGAATCGCCTTTCTTCGCTTTGGAGCAGGTGCAGGACTAGAAGGAATTTTCGACGATTGCTGTTTGTCGTACAGCACGACCTCCTTCCCTTCGGCTTTGGGCTCCGAGTTCTGTTCCTGCGTCTGTTGCTCCTTCTCGTTGTTCAGCTCCTTGAGTCGGACCACAGCAAGGTACTCTATCAGACGCTTCTTAATCTTCTCTAGACCAAAATGATCGGAATCGAGTTGCGACCGTGCATTCTTTAAGAAACTACGGTCCTTCAGATCTGATGTCGAAGCTGATGAAGGACTGAGGGGGGCTGAGTTTGGCCATGGAATCGAAGTGAGCCATTCCAACTAGTGACTTGTCAGTCAGTAGAAACACTGGGGAAACTTGAGTAGACGCACGTATGTCCTGATGACGCCATTCTCGACGCTTCCCTGAGGAATCCGCTTGAGTCTTCTCCACTCTCTCACCCCCATCTTGCGCTCTTCGCTTCCGACAGCCATAGCTTCAATGCGCCGCTTCAGGTCAGCGAGATCATCGGCTTCATGCTGCTCGTCATCGTCCAGTTCGCTCCCCGAGCCTTTGTCTGCGGTCCCGGCGTTAGTATCGATGGGACCTGAAGGGAGGTTGTTGGCATTACCGGAGGGGGAGTCGCCGGAACCTTTCTGCAGGGCCTGCAGCTCTCGTTGTATGGCGGTCAGCTGCTGCTTCAGGAAAAATTCCTTCTGTTGCTTTGATAGGCTTTCATCGACCGCGCTGGCGATCTTCCGTGATACCTCGGAAATTGAAGCTTGTTTGAGGAAGATGGTGGTAGCCGTTTGAAGCCGAGCTTCGGCGTCAGGTGTGGATAATATAGCTGCAATGCGTTCGTGGCTCAGGAAGTAGCACTACAATGAATGGAATGGTTGATTTGCTTACCGAGGTTGTCCGCGTATTCACTGTTGAGGGTCCCCATCAGGACGTCCGCCATCCAGGGTGCGCGAGCGTCCTGGAGATCGTCGAGCATGCCCAGAATCTTCGCATAGCCCTCCCTGCGGCTCAGCTGCATGGAGTCCCTGCTTAGCCGTTCGAGCAGACGACCAGCGGCTTGCTTGAAACGTTCCACAGCCTCTTTGGAAGGGACCGTTTCCTGGGGTGGGTACTCCACATCCCGCGTTTGCAGGGAAGAGGTGACGAGCTGGGCCGTGAGTTTGTTCTTGCTAGGAAGAAGCCTGACTCGGGTGAGTCCATGGAGAGACACAAGATAGGGTTGTTGTGGGCTTGTCCGGGTGGAGGCTGGTGGGCGAACGAGACGAAGAACACGGGCGGCAGTCCCCCATTCGGCCAGTGGTAGATCTGAGGAAACCTGGTTCGCCGAAACGTCGGGCGGTGGGGGGAGTGTCTTGTCATCGTTCACTGGAGAAGTCAGTGGTATCGCTGCGACTATAGGAAGAGCATCGCTCCCCTCGATCAGAGAGAGGAGAAGCTGCCCGAGAGACTTTGACACTGGGATGGTGACTCTGGCTGAGGGGAGAAGGATCGAGGGGTGGGGCAAAGCAAGCACTGGGAGCTTCGCGGTCGCCATGATTATACGATTTCGTCGTCGTCGGCGCCGTTGTCCGCTGTTAAATTACAATATGGTACAGAGATGGTGGAAGTAGGGGGTCAAAGGTGCGATCAAATGGTCCACTGGCACTGACGCAGGACCATGCTCCTTTCTTCTCCCTCCACGTGATAATGTGTCACCGGCAATCAATTATTTCCGGCGTCAATGTCAGTGACTGTCTTTCAGGTTTGAAGGGGCCTTGTTTGTAGGACTCGAGTTGTGACAGGGTGATAGTTGTTGAAGTGGATATCTTGATGAACTCTTCGCAAAATCCCGCACAAGAACTAAGGCACTGACAGCTCCTCTCTTTCGTGGCAGTTCCGATCTTCCTCTGGGAGCGAGATCCGAATTCGTCATATAGCTACGATTAACATCCTGCGTTCTTGTAACTCTCACTTCATGAGCTGCTTGGAGACACCCTCCTGCGATATTGACCCGCTAACAATGTTGCAATTCAAATTCTCCGGAGGCCTGGGTACGGGCCATTGAGTTCCTCAGAATCCACATGAGGCCGCTCAGTATCGAGGAAAACTCGACATCGGATATAAGAAGCTGCAAATTGCACACAAATTTCTTGCAGTACAAGCTGGATCCGTAGTGCCTGTGCCTCCTAAACGCTTTCATCCGCGCCTCCGGGTCGTGGCAGCATTAGCTTTGGGCTTAGATGGTGGTGGTAGTCCCCACTGTTTCCTCCAGTACTTTTGTTGAGCGCCATAGACTGTCAGTACTTCGTCATCTTTCTAAAATAGCTCCAAAGAGTCCTCACCCCTTGTGGTGTAGCACCATTGACGTTAGGCCTAGACGATGGTGGTAATCCCCACTGCTTCTTCCAGGTCTTATGTTGAGCGTCATAGACTGTCAGTACACTGTCATCCCTTTACAATGGTGCTGCAGAATTCTCACCCCTTGCGTACGCAAACCACCTGGTGGTAATTGTATTTGTGCCGACTTTGGAGGGCGGACTCTTCCCGGAGGGCCTTGACTATAAGACCCTGGCCCACTCAACGGAAGGCCATCGAATAGCCTTCCTAGATTCGGTCTCGGGCGGGGCGTGTAAGGGGTCCCTCCCCGGCTGGCCCGTCTCTCCAGACTCGGCATCCTTTCAGCTAACTCGTCGATGAGCTCTCTGGTGCTGATGTCTTGAAGACTGAGCTCTTCCGAGCGGGCGCTGAAGTCCACCGTCACCATCTCGGGATCGTAGTTCCGTTCGAATTCGTCGAGTTCTTCGGTCGATTCCCGAGCTTCGATGGCATCATCGTCCTATTGAATAGGTGTTGTATATACAACGCTAAGTTGCATTCTCCATTCTATCAGTGAAAAGCAGTGCTCACATCGAAATGGCTTGCTCTGGCCAGCAGAGCTGCAGAGAAGATGGTGAGAAGTAAGGTTTTGAAGTGCATGCTGCCAAGCGAGCGCAGGTAAAGGAGAGTGGGGTGTACGTTTCTTGCGTATAGCAAATGGAGGCTTTTTATCCTCTCATCTAGACTGAAAATACGAGAGTCTCGCTCTGTGTGCACTTGCACACAAGTGTACTCATCTCGTTACTGAATCCAGATCGTCAACAGTAAGTAATGCTCCAACTATTTGGATTCTTCATCATACATATGCTATATTGTATCGAGTTTCAAAGCATGGTCACCTACGGTTTCGTGTTTTTGGTAGACGATTGCTTTTCGGTGGGTCCATGTTTGTCTGATGGTGATGTGATCGAATTGATGAGGACCCGCGCCCAACCGCCCACAGACTACACTCTCGTTCTCGCTCGCGGGTGGAACGGAAAAAAAATTGAACGGTGCACTATATACTGATTTCACCTTTATCGAGAGCCCAAGCTCATACGATCCCTTCTGGGCGAAGAAGTACAGCAAAAAGCCCATCACACGACTCTAAATAGCCCATAATTGGTTCCGAGCGTTCGTGCTCCGAGACCGCCATCAAGGCGACTGTTTTTACTCCGGCGGTTCAACTGAGCTGTGCCAGTGGCAATTAGCATCACATCACGATGCATCGCCCAAGGATGGGCGCGGTCCTTTTTGTTCTTNCCCCCCTTTCTCTCTTCTCGTTCATCATCTCTTGTTCTCGTCTTTGGACCCTTGGAGGAGTGGGCCGCCACTCCGAGCTGAGCAAGGGCAGCATAAGGTTTCTAGTCTCCAGTAGCTGTTTGGTCTTCAGTTGATCCACTGGGGAATCGAAGGGAGAAATCAAGATGTCCTCAAAGCCGTACAGGGAGAGCCAAGAACCGTTGAGGTTTTCACAACAACGTTCGGTGGATTCTGTATCGCTAGGGTCCCGGTATTCCGACCCATTCGATGATGCGAACGGATCTACAACAACACTCGTCCCCGCTACCCAGGATCCTAGTGGAAATCCGCGAGCTCTGCCAGAGCGCTCCAGACCCATCGTTCCTCGAGGCCCTCGGAAAAAGGAATCCTACGCCTCGTCACTCCGAACTCTTGGAGTATCGGTAGAAGACGACGATAATGATGGAAAGGACGTCGTGGACTTGTTCCCGTCGCCCACTCACAAACTCGAAACCAGCGACAAGAAGGATCTCGGCGATGACGAGGGTGAAGACCCGGACGGAAAATCTCGCAAAGCCAGGACAGACCGCCACCTCTCCAACCTCTACTCCCTCTACCGCCGCGACACCACCCATCTCAACTCCCGGCTCAGCTACATCCCGCGCTTACAATCAAGCCACCATCAGCGAAACGACTCGCAAGCGACCCTCATCTCCTCCAACGCCTCCCACCTCGACATCGACCTCGAAAAGCAGCAGTCCCTAAAGCTCGGGTACACAGACAGCCTCGGGGGCAAGCCCCTCCCCGACACACCCCCGACCCCGACCCCGCGCCGCGTCCTCCGCCGCGCNGGGCATCTGCACGGGCCTCTGCTGCTTCTGCTTCCTCATCCTCGTCGCTATCTGCTCGGTATCTTTCATGATGCTCATGGTGAACGCCAACCTCGACAAATGGGGCACGCGCCCCGCCGTGCTGCCCATGGGCCCGATCGAGCGGCAGCGGGTGGCCGCCTCAAAGTCGACTCTGGGTGTCGCACCTACGAAATCGCTGTTACTGGACGTGGTTCCGGGAGTGCCGGGTCCCGAGGTGACGACGGCTGGTGGTGGTGCACGGTAGCCGCGGCGGCGGCCTTTGGTGGGTGGCAGGGATGCGGTCTGCATTCGTGGGTTATTTATAGGCCCTCGTTGCGACGAGTTGGTGTGATTTCTCCTTGTTCCTCCTGGGCGAAGGAAGGCTCGGAAGACCGGATCTGACCATACCAGTGTTACCGGGCGTCTCTCGTGCTCATGGAGCGAGGCGACGTGAGCGCTTGTTGAAGCGCGTGGAAGGCTCTAGGTAGCTCTAGGCTGCCTTCCGGGACATCCGATGTTGCGTCGTGCGATCATGGCGGTCGGGAAAGGGTTGCTGAGTCGAGAGGGTTGAGTGGGTTGGTTGATTATGACTCTTTAATGATTTCGTACGTTCCTTGGATTTTATCTTTCGGTGTTTTCATAATATTTTGGGGTATCCCTCTCGGATCTTTACTCTGCGTCGACTTAATACTCGTGTCTGGTTTATTTTGTATATGTTATCGTCACTCTTTCGTTAACCCATTCGTGGGTCTTTACGCCAAGCACACTATCAAGAGACTAAGCCTCCTAGATTCTCGGATTCTGACCGTGTTTCAGGGCGTGAGTGCCTTGCCAAATCCAATCTATGTCCACCCCTCTGGTATCATCAAGGTGAGTCTTTCAATTCGTCATAATTCTCGTAAGCGTTCTAACGCGTATCGGTTCTCGGATAGGTTAGTGTCGAGCTATTATATTCTCTGTACCCCCTGGATGACTGCGCACGTCTATCTGTGGCACTTTGCCTGAAGGAAACGCTGACGGAGACGCTCGGCGAACTACGGGAAGCTTCGTTCTCATGAGAAATCTCTTAATGGGCGTCACGGTGAACGCAACGTGTATCACCTCAGCCTACAATTGAATTAGTAGTCGTGAACTTGGCATCTGAAGTGCCAAAGTAAACTTGAGGATTTAGTGATATCGATCCCCCGATTAAGGACTGCGAGCGCTGAACTGCGCTGAATGGCGCCTGCAATTTTNAAAAAGCGCAGTCCCGATACTAATAGGCTCTACGAGCGGGCGCAGTGCGGTCCATTGAAGATCATATCAATACATGAGTCACGATCATCGAGACTTGAAAACCTTATGCCTGCACACATGCTTCTTCCGTTCGAGAAACACACCTTTGCTACACCTATCCGCACATCCGCAGGGACTGGCTGGTTGCCTCGAGCGCCTGCAATGAGAAATCGCAACCGCTCCGATCACAGACTCGGATAGACGGAGGATGAACATCTCCTTTGAGACCTCGCTGTTCCTGCCACCTCCAACATCCAGCTACTCAGGGCACCACTTGCGCAAGCATCCCGGCAGCCTCCTGATACCGGTCCTTCATTTCTACTTGGATCTATCAGATATTACTGTTGAGATTGATATCAGAGATATGAATAGATATTGAGTGGCGTCCCATGGTATCAAAGGAGTACTTTGAGGTACACCCACTTGAGGCAGGAGCTAAATGCAGCTGATGGCGCTGATGCGAGGGGTCAAGAAGGGTTTTAATCGACATTGGGAAACCCCGTCCGAGTGGGGTGGTGCGCGGCAGATCTTCCCGATACAGCGCAATATGGGTATTTTTGGTTCACGCTATTGCCGTGCCTGGGAAAACTGTGGATGCAACGTGCATCGTCAGGCTCGCACCTACATACATACCTGCCCTCCCTAATACAACTTTCATCTTCTACTATGATGCGTGGACTATCTCAGGCCAGGGCTCAGCGCCCTGTCACCAGCGGGCTTGGCACGCACTATTCATCACCACAGAAAGGTCGCAAGCAGAAGCAAGTCCGGTCATATGCTCACGACCGAAAACGCCAAAAGATGGAGGACAAGTTGGATGCTTTGAAGCAGCAGGCTACCTCCACTAGCTCCTCAGCATTAGCCCCCATCCCAGTTGATAACGATTCCGGCAGTGGGTCTTTGGCTTGTCCATCGGACGATTCCGATCTCCTTCAAAATTCAAGAGACGTCGACGAGGACTGGGAAGACGCGGACGAGGGATTACATTGCGATATGAATAAAGCATCGGATTGCGATATGCTGGATGCTTCCGCTCAATCTCCGGAAACTACCTGCGGCACAAACGTCCTCACAAAGCGCCTTATCCCAGATGAAACAGCTCAGGAACTTTACGAGCGATGGAGAGCCCTCGTTCCATCCCTGGTTCCCCCACTTCTGCAGTATATGGACTCGACAATGGGCCAGGAATGGGTCAGGCCACCCTTAACACTGAAATCAAAATGCGCGCAGGGAGCATTATGCGCGACGAAAAAGCATACAGTCACGGCTCTTTTATTTGCAAGTAAGTATCCTGGTCTGACTACTGAGGTGCGCCAATTCAACTTACCATCTAGATTTCCTCGAGTACACGGTGCAGGTTTGCCCATGCGAGCCGATCTGCCATCTTCTCGTTCGCAATGGCCTCTTCCCTACGGCTCCTCTACTTCCCCGCCAAGCAGTATCAGTAGAGCTGTTGGACCTATTTCTGGCATTAACAGAACACTCCTCCGATGCAGTTACAGCCATGTCGGCTGCTCTCAACGCTTCCTACCGCAAGCGCGCCTTCGCCATCACAAATGTGCAGGTGAGTCCCAGAACATTGACAAAGGGATCTTATTCTCATTGTCGACTGCAGGGGAAAAAGGTTCAGCAACCGTTTCGCAGAGGGTTGGGTTATGCCCTCCAGTGGTATGACTGCGCCCTCGTTGAGATTGAGAGGCAAAAGGCCCGAGCAATAGCCTCAAAATTCTACGAATTGTTCAAGGTGCCGAGTGGGACTGGCGAAGAATTCCTGCAGCCACCAACCCCGAGCCCTTCCACGACGGCACCTTTGGATCTCCAGGCAGACGAATGCCATAGAATACTACAGCTGCGATGCGCTGGGTGCTTCGGAGGCCGACACTTTGGTAGTTCCTTTGCAAGGTAAGTCATGCCATTTCATGAGTTGCATGCCCTTCTGACCGGGCTCTAGTGGGGGTGATATACACGTTGCTGTAGACGCAACTTTCAACCATCGACGCCTACGATCTGCTTCCAGCTCTCCAGAGTTTTACCAGCCTGATTTCTTCATTTCAAAAGAAGAAGTTGACGCAGTGGGGGCAAGAATTGACCAGAAGCGACCCCCGAAAGTGCCACGTGCATCAACTGTGCCAGACATAGCAGTAGACTCCTGCCAGGAGTCACACGAGGCTGGTACGGGGAGCAACGTCAAGACCTCAATGGAGAAGTTCGACATCGGAGGCCTTGCTGCTCTGGTGTGTCGGCACGACATCCCACTCTTTATTGCTAACGTCGATACCCCTGGCGAGCAGCAAAAGTATGCTGTGTCGCTCATTGAGCATATGTTCAAGTTTATCCCAAGAAATGCAACAGTTGTAGCCCTGTATGACGTCGGGTGTGTTCTAGATCGCAGTATAATTCAAGTGCGTTTCCTTCAGGTCTTCTTGTTCTGAAACATATCTCATTGGCACGGAAGTATGAAATCTTCGCTGATGGGATTTCGGAGAGGTTGATGCTTGCGACCAGTGTCATGCATTCCTACGTGCATCAGTGGTCCTGCCAGCTCTACTACAACCCAAGGCTCAAAGATGGTCTCGGTCTGACGGATGGAGAAAATGTTGAGCGCCTGTGGGCGAGATTGCGGCACCTGATTCCTGTGTGTCGTACTTCTGGGGTAAGATTCAATGTTTCCGTCAAAATGTGTTCGAGGCTGACCATTTTTCAGCGTTCCCGTAGAGTATGGCTCATTGACCGCCAGCTTCGAGGGATTGCCAAGGAGCTCCATGCTGAAATGGGTTCCTGGATAACAAGGAAGATGAGTAAAGGTGTAGATGAACAAACAAAGGACGCCCAGAAAACCCTCAAGGACTGTAATCTTGATGGAGACTTTCTCCAAAAGCAATGGGAAAATCAAAGGCAGGTACAGCTTTCAGCCCGCTCTCGTGAGTCTGTTGTTGTCCGCATTCTACACCCAGTGATTCACCTTATTCTAGATGCACCGAGTCGTCTCAAGAATCAGCTCAATAGTATTTTTGACATCCAGAGTGAAATACATGAGCTCCAAAGCACAGTCGAGAGGAGCAAAGCACTCTTTNAAAAAAGGCTCACTTCCGGCATCTTGTCAACCTGCGATTGATGGGCTTTGTGCTCAACTGGAGAAATTCCACTCAGAAGCCCAGTCGCTCTATACCCTGATAAACGTTTCTGACAACTTTCCTGCATTGAAAGGTGTTGATTTGGAATTTGTTCGCAGACTTTATTTACTTCGTGAAATCAAGGCTACAGTCCAGCGGAAAGCAACAAGCACTTTCTGGGAGTTTGATAAACTTGACAGGGCAGCCGGGGGGAAAGACATTGCACTTGGTTTGTCGGTCTATTCTGCCTCATAAATGTTGCTGAACAAGTTCTTGTAGGAACAAAGATGCACCAGCACGTCCGCTCATCGATGTCAAAAAAGACTGTAGCCCTCACCAAAGCAATTCAACGCTACAATACTGAATGCCAAGCATTGGCAGCCATGCGACCGCCTGGATGCCAAATCCCCGTTCCAGATCCCCTGCCCACCAGCATGGTAGAGCTGAAGAGGGATAACTCCTTGATGGAAAACGTATGGATAGAGCCGGTCACGGATGGCTCGCATCGCTGGGTGCACGATCAAGATGTTCGAGACGGCATCCGGGCAATGCTTAGGTTGCAAAGGTGCAGGGAGGAGCGTCGAAGGCTGGGCACAGAGGCTGACAACATGTTTCGCTGGTACAGAAGGGAGCTGCAGGCTATCATGGCTGCAATCGACGATCCGTCAAGTTAGTTTTCCATTCTTTCTCCTTTACGGATTCTCATGCGATGTTCGGATAGATTCTTACCTCATGTCTCAGCTACGCCTTCAGTTCGAAGAGGTGGCAGAACTGAAGAGCACCTGGGGTACAGCCTTCATTCCAGAAGCATCTTACGATGCACACCTCAGCGCCATTCAACAATCTGCGGGTAGCTCCCCTTTCACGTGGATACCAGTGGTTGTCTCTGGCAATCTAACGTCAAGATCTAAGCTAAACGTGCTTGTTGCTGAGGAGCTGGATCTTGAGTGTTCTCAGCTAGAGCAAGATCCTTCAACGAGACCTTCCGTGGAGGAGGTTTGTCTCAATGATCTATATGAAGAGCAGTTTGGTCTAGAAGTCATCGTCGAGAGGGAGAAACACCCCCTCTGCACCCTGATTTGGCAACCACCGGTGAACTGCGACGTCCATCTACCAATCTGCATCTCGTCTAATCCAGCTTGCCTTTCTAGGACGATGCACAAATTCAAGTCGACGCAACTATACTCGCCGATCTATCTCGCAGCTACGATCCGGTGCAAGACGCGACCCTATCAAGCCGTCGCCTCTGCAACTCCGCTGGAGGCTGCATCTTTATCTTCAACAAAGATAAAGAGATGAAGCAGCTAAGTGACCGCTACAGTCGACTCAACGACGAATGCATTGTCGGCATTTCGACAATGATGCAGCAGCAAATGGGCAATCAAACCCAAGCTCGACGCTGCGCTATTTTCTCCAGCCACGACCTCAATCTCGCTCGCTACGACGTGAACGATTCCCTCTTTTGGCGCCGCATGCACCCGAGCAGATATTTTGAAAAGGATGTTTGGATTCTGCCGATTCATCGGCCCACACAGGAGCACTGGGTTGCCGCCGTTATCATCCCTTACGCTCGACAGATTTTCTTGTTCGATAGCCTAGCAGGGGAGCGACTGTGGAAGAGGGACATCCCTGTGAGTAGATCCTCATCTTATTATGCACAGGTGCTAATTCGCGCGTCGATTTGGGTGTAGATTATAATGAAATTCATCCAACGCCTGGTGGATGCATCCCGCGACAACGGCTGGCAGCTTTCCGTCGACCTTTCAATCGAGTGGCATGCTCAGCCACTATTTGTAGGCACTATTCCGCCTGCTTTCTGCAGCTTTTGAGTACTAATAATTGCTTTTAGGTGAACCCTGTCCAATCCAACTCTTATGACTGCGGCATATGGGTCATTGCGTTCATCGTGTCAGTCCTTCGCGGTTTCACTTTGCCAGGGTTGAATGAGTCAGATATCGCTACGTTCCGGGATGCGTTACTGCAGCATGTGCTTCACCTCCCTCTCCAAACGTAGTCCAATGAAAAAAGCACAGCATTATATTGTCCTTCGAGAATGTCCATACTTGCTACGCACATATACATTGCCAAGAAAACGTGAGAACGGCAGATCTAGTAGGCTTGAAGTAAATAGCAGGTGCACCTTGCAGTGCATACCTGGCTATGAGTGCTGCCGTCCAGCAAGCACTCACAATGAAGTTCCGGGGTGGTAACTTTGCCTATCAGGTGCTCAGCAACTCGATCACGTCTCTGCTCCGTGAGTCGGGTTTTGCGCCAGTTGAATCCGTAGACGATTTTATTAAGGGTTCTCTGGGCGTCGAAGGTTGTTCGTGAGTCCGCTAAGTGCAGAAGCAAGGAAAGGGGATGAGCCTACGAATTGCTTATGGTGAAAAGTTAGTGACAACTCATTGAGCCACGACGACTGCAAGCGTTCGGGTTCCAGAGGATGGACTTCCGGAGGATTTGCAATCAACCGCCGCAAGAGCTAGTGAGATTAGTGAGTTTCTGGTTTACAGAGAGAGAAGGGCACTTACTCGAGAACGGGCCGCAGCGCTAGACGGTTGGCCATCGGAATTGACGTATGGTACGTCGCCCCAGACCGTGTCCATGACTTCCTGGAACGCACGCCAGAATGCGTTTACTTCCTTACCTTCCCGCAGAACCTGGGCATATCTGGGAGCAAGCCAACGGGCCATCAGGATGAGCTCCTTGATAAAGGTGTATTCCGGGAGATTCTGCTCATTGATGAGAGGAAGGTAGTTACATATTGCTGAGATCTGGTCTTCAAAGGCGCGTCGAAACTGTTCAGTGGTTGCGAATGAATCAGGATCTAAGGGGGAGGCGTTCGGTCGGTTGTCGGTGTTGTCGCTGCTCCAGCCGTCCAGTTTGCGATCCACCCTAGCGAGGAACTCCTCAACCGACTCGGAGGCCGATATGTCGGGCATTTTCTTATGTTTTACACGTGGCGGTGGATGGGAAAGAGGTGAGCACTGCCACTGGACCACCGGCTTTGATGCAATTGGGCTCACAGTCGAGTGCTTGATGTCGGAGACAGGCTATCTCAAGTAGTCAATTGAAAGAAGAGCAACATACAGGTACCGAAGTGATATCGACAACACATTAGATATGTGCAAGTCCTCGGGGATATATAGTCTAACAAAATAGCAGCCCAGGGGATGTTTTCCTTGAGGGAGATCGATCAGATGGAGCGAGTGAAGGAAAGGTCAGAGGCATACATGATCTCTGAGCAGAGTGGCAGGGATATGTTTCAAGCCGTTGCTCCACCGCACCTCCTTCGGTTTGCCGATGACGTTCTTTTTCCATTTCGACCAGAAGATCCTCCCCTGACTGAAATCCATAGGTGACCCAGGAGGAGACCTCCTGCGGCAAACTGGGCAATAGGCATACTTTCTTCACCTGACTGGATTGGCGTGTTGCCATGCTTCACCGCTGTGGGATGACCGTGGAGCCTGGAGGGAATTCGAAGGCGAGTTCGAGGTTGAAGAGAATAAGATGCCTGTCAGTCTCGTAGTTGAAGTACCCCGGAGGCGCGAGGACGCGAAGGCCAAAGGAGGATTGCTGTAGTAGTGCCCAAGAGGAAAGCTCGCAGGCGAAACTGGCGCAGGGAAATACGCTGCTGTCGAAAAATTTGACCAATTCGGGCAGGCGTTTAAAGAAAAAATTCAAGAAGCGGGAGTAGTGGTGGAAGGGTTTTGGGCTGGTGAGCCCGAAAGCGCCTGGGTGCGTGTTAGCAAAGAAGTGCCGGAGACAGGTAGATGATTACTGGATTGGAAGTCCAGTATGCAACGAATGGCTTTTTCGCACAGGATACAGTGATTCGAAGTGCATGCATGTTGTAGAAGAGATTTCCAGGGTGCTAAGGAGCTCCCCAATAAGTGCTGGGTAGAAAAGATCGAGTTGGTGGCTTACCTTCTGGCCAGCCCCAGCGAGTAGGAATACCTAGGAATCTACGCACAAGCTTGCCTGATGGATACACTCCGAACGCAAGACCGTATTTTCGAGCAGTTCGAGGGCATTCGAATATCCATCGCTGGGATTTCGAGGTGGGACATAGAGAACGAGAAGGGACCGGGAAAAATGCACGGTGGCAAGTTGAAGAATGCATTTCGGTTGCGGCAGTCTGATTGCCGCTTGATCGCCGACGATATGGGTTCGCCTAACGAACTCTAATATTTGCAAGCTCTTCACAAAATCAAGGGCTTTCAAGCTCTAGAAAAGAGAAAAGGGGTGTTGCACCTTTTTGTGCCCTCTGCCTCGACATACGACCCCGAAATTCCGACGCAACATACCAAATTGGGCCATCATGGGAAAATTAGAAATATGCACGGAAACATTAGAAAATGCCGAAACATATGTTTTGTCCCTTATCTCTTGATTCCTATCTTATTCTTCTGCAAGCTTGCACACTAAGCCTCCTCGCTGACCACGCGCCTCAACAGAGAAGCAAGATGCAGCAAAGTGCGTCCAAAATTCGATCGTGCACTTTCAGGGTAAGGTCTGAAGAATTCAACAGATACGTAAGTATGTTTTTTCCAGCGGCCACGGAGTTTCGAGTATTTAGGTTCATCGTCCTTCAGAGCCCTTTCTTGCCTACCGCCCCCCCACCTTGAAACCAGCACACCTCGGTAACAGCAGCCAAGAAGTCGTGCGTCTTGGTGCTANTTTTTTTCTCTCCTTTAGCAACGTCTCTGACAGCCTTCCAGTTATGACAGACACCACCTCCACCTCTAGCCAGGCTGGAGGCTTCACGCCGACCACTGTCGCGTCGGGCAACGCGTCTAACGTGTCACTTATGCGCTCTAACGCGCCCCAAGGTCTACCTCCTCATCCAGGGTTTTCAAACCTAGGTGTAGTGAGTGACGCTCGACCCTCTGTGCCAAGCCATGTCCATCGCTGGGATGAGAGGTCGACGCTTACAAGGCATAACCCTGGTCAGCAGGTCGACTACCGCCTGCATCCCGCAGCAACTGTTCCCCAGCCTTGTCGCGCTCCTGGGGGCTTTCGCGTTGTCTATCCTCACGGACCTCATGGGGTGCACAGGCAGGGTGATGTCCAAGCACCAATTCCAGCTAGGCAACCTCAACCCTCCCAATATCTTGCCGGCACTGGCGGCATTCGCAGCGTCAGCGGCCATCCCCAGTTCTACCATCAGTCAAGCCCCTTTTCCTTCGACCCTCAATTCGGTGCACCCACAAATCTTGTCGGGTCGAATGGTTTCTTCCCATCGTCTCACCCCCTTGCTGGTGGCCGCGTTCAGCAACCTGATCCCCTCCCTTCCCGTGATGGGGCTCAGGCGCAGCCTTCAACTCCCTCGACCCGTGAAGCCTCCCTTCCACCTCCTGAAGGGCGCCAATTTACCTTCAACATAGACCCTCAAGAGGCTTGGAATGACCTCCGTGGCTCGCTGCCGGACTCAATGCTCTTACAGCTCGGCTCATCCGATNGGGGAGCTTGAAGAAGAAGATGCTGCCGGCGATCCCCAGCAGTCAAGCACTGCACCTGCAACTCAGGCCCCGCCCCACCGACCCAATTCTGCACTGGCAATCTCCCAGTCCAAGGATGCGTCTGCTCCTGCAGGTGTGTCAGACTCATTGACTTCCTCACCTCCTGCTTCCGAACGTATCACAACGGAGCATCTTTCGCAACTTGAGCAGGACAACGATCCTGAGATGCCACCATCCCGAAACGGGACGCCAGCCCCAGCATCCTCTCAAACCCTCGCAATGCAGCTTTTCGCAACCCCAACCCCAACGCCCCATGGGCAATCGATCGACTCCGATAGCTCTGGTGAGGCCGAGGAGTCCAACCCAGAGACTCCTGTCGCGAAGTCGCTCAAGCACATGGGGACCCGGAAGGCGTTTAAATCGTTGACTCTGAGCAGCGACGACGTGGCGTCAAGCGATGAGGAATCCAATGACGNAAAAAGCCCCGAAGAAATATCGTGCAGTCAAGAAAACCAGCAAGCATGGTGACGGCGACCAACATCGCCGTGAGCAGAGCGGCGACAGTGACGAGGAAGGCGGCTCCAACAAAGAAGATAACGGCAACGAAGAAGAGGAAGAAGGCCGTGGTGAAAGCAAGGGCATGGATGCAGATGGAAGTACGGACGATGAAGATGAAGATGAAGGCGCCGGCGATGAAGACGACGGTGACGACGTGGGTCTAAAGGAAGGAAGACCTACAAACGAGGAGACGGAACTTGCAACCACTACCGCCAAGAGCCTCCACAAAACCATTGTCGATGTCAGTAGGCAGATTAACAGGCCGACGTCCTTCATCATTCGCAAGTTGAACAACCTCCTCCCTGGATTGAAGATCACAATCAAGCCGACTGAATGGGCAAAATATGTTAGTTACGTCCACCGGAATCTGGAGGAGCGTGAACGCCTCGGTGACCCCAATCTTCGTACGCGTGAGTCAAGTTTTCTCTTTCATAGACAGTTTATGCTCACGAGCATCTGCCATCTAGCGACCAAGGAGCATTTTAATTCATTCAAAATAGCCTACGGCGACTCCTACGCCGACATCCTCGACACCGATTTCGTCCTCTCAAGATCCAAGATCCAATCAAACCTCGGAGAACGCCAACGTGCTTTCTCCTCCTTCTGCGACAATGCCGTAGACTTGGTAAGNTTTTTTGCCAACATCCTTCTGTGCCCTTCTTATCGCTCTTGATATAACTAGATGACTGCCGCCGAAATGCTTGGATTTGAATCCGTTTTTGCTGCATGTGGCTCCGTTGTCAACGAAGACGGCGGTTTGGGAACCTACCATGAAACGAAACACCTATCTGGCTTTTTGTCGAAATTGTCGCGACGTGGCGTGACTGCCGACAGCTTCATCGGGCAGATGAAGGCTCAATCTTTGTAAGTCACTCTAACCCTCCTTGCTCTGTGAGATTGAGCTGATTCCCAACTTGCAGTCATGCTCATGCCGAGGAATTTAACTCAGAGGGTGAGGATGAGGTAGACCCTGCGTCTGAGACTCAGGCGGTGGGAAAAGCCAATGTCGTCATGAATGTTGATTCTACAAATGACCATTTTGTGAAGCTCGTCGAGACTAAGCTCAGGGACGAGCACTACACTAGACTCGCTCGTGAGGTTCGCTCGGAGACGCCCAGTCAAATTAAAAGGATGCCGATGGATCCGTTAAGGGCTTACGTTTTCAAGTGCTGCTGCCTGTATTTCGGTGAGTATGGACGCCTTCCCCGTCTTGGATGCATGGTTGACTTCTGTCCATCTGTAGCTCTAATTGGGGCCAGCATGGGGTCTCGGAAGACAATGCCGTGGAATGGGCAGTTGCTCAAAATTATGGCCACCCAAGGAGTTGCCGTCATCGAATGGCCTGTGGATGTAGTGCAGTTGGGAGGAGGCAAGACGGGGAGTGTTGGACTTCGAGGGCTCNGGGGTGGGCGCAGTGAGGGGTATCGCTATAGCTTTGTATGAGGGAAAAATGGAGTGGGTGAGGCGTGATCCGGCAGGTACTCCCCCCCCCCCCTTTCCTTGCCTTGGTCCTTTGCTCAACATTTTCTAGCAATGCAATCAAAGAAACTGCCGGTGGTAGAGGATGCAGCTCCTGAAGCCTCCTCATCTCAAGCACGCGGCCGTCGTCTGTTCGTTGACCAAGAGGTCGACTTCAAGGGAGCACGTCGACTTCAAACAACTTCGTCATCGAAAAAGCCTTCCGACCCGAAGGCTACAAGGAAGTCTGAGCAGGCTTCTACCTCAACCTCAAGCCTCACCACCCGATCAAAGGCAAAGGCGGGCAGCAAACGGAATGCGAATCACCAGAGCGACGACGATCAGCCTCTCGCGNCCCCCCCCTCCGAAGAGCAAGAGCAGGAGGGTCGAGAATATTCGCCTTCCCAACATACCTTCCGTTCGTTTTGTCGATGATAGCAACGACGAGCATTTTTCCCCTGACTCTGGAGACGAAACTACCTCCCCTCGCCTCCGTCGTCGTCGCCCCAAGAGCCTATCCACTGACGAAGATATCTCCGTCTTGTCGAGCGATGAGGAGCAATCAAAGGAGCAGAAGAAGGCCAATGGCAAGGTGAAGGAGACGACGGATGCAAAGACGAACAAAGACAGGGTGGAGAATTTGGGGAAGGTGTCCGCGGCCGGAGTGTCGAAGCAGCTTCTCGAGAAGAAATCGGCTACGTCGACAGAGGGGGTTAACAAGAGAGAACCGTCGACCTCCGCAAAAGACCCTGCTGAAAGCACGAAATTTTCAACGAAGAAAAGCGAGAGAAAGGGCCAAGGGTCGAAGGCATCGAAGCGACCGAGGGAGCTGTCGACGGAGCCGGCAAGCAGGGAGAAGGCGTCCAAGTTGGGCGAGGAGCAGGGAAGATATCCTGACCGCCCTCCAACCTTGCAACTCCCAAACCACATGCTGCCTGCCTCCCTAGTCCCAGGGACGCTAACTGAAGGGCTTCTTTCCCAAAACGTGGTGAATCCTAGACCTCCTCGAGCCCCATGCCCCGTTGCTCGTAAGGATCCTGTCGTCCACCGCGATGAAGCAGACCTGGATGCTGCATTCACGATCCGCAGGAAGCGGAAATCTGATCCTTCGTTGGAACCTCACCCTCAGCAGCACGAGAACAGGGAGAAGCGTGCTAGGGTTGCTGCTGCGCCAGCTTTCGCCCCAGATCCCCCAGTGGGACGGCTTGGACCGGTACCTCCTGTTCGACCGTCTGCCTCACCTGCCATCATCCAGCAGCACCTTCATTACTCCCAAGCTGGCCCTTCACCAGCGCACATTCCATCCCCCTCCCCGACTCCCAGCACTGCCTCACTCATGAGCTACCAGCTTCCCGACTCCCATTACAATGCAGGCACCCAGCCCTTCCTCGAGCCTCCGTCTCAGCAACCACACCCGACGTATTATGCGTCTAACCTTCCCTACCTTCAAACTGCGCAGAGGTATTTCTTCGACCAGAACACGGGAGGCCTCGTCGTCTACAGCCCATACGCAAACCTTGAGTACAGCAACTTTGAGTGCAACGNAACGCGGGCGATCCTATCAGCCCGGCTAGCCTCACCCTTCACAGTAAGCTTCGTCGCCAAGCTT